>JADAQX010001066.1:0-15245 GCA_015476325.1 Cardiosporidium cionae | reverse complement strand
CGAATGAATATCTGTGCGGGGTCGCTGTAGCCATAACTTAATATTTATATATTTCGCAATGTAGCGATGATTGCATAATATGGTAATGAAGAGGGGAAAGGGGGAAGGAATAATAAAACACAAGACTGTGGAGTTAGTTCATGTAATTACTAATTAGTAAATAGGATTCTAGGAACGTAATTTATCATGTCTAATAAAAACATATAATACGTCTAGTGTCATGATAACTCCCATGTTACATCCTGTAAGAATCTACCAGTTGCATTTTAATCCGACTCTGGCTCCATTCTACAAAGTGCCTTTGCTGGATTTCTGAGTGGCTTTCTACCGAGAACATGAAACATATACGACTTCGTTATTGTAACAAGGGCATTATTTTTCAATGGTAATATTATCTTAGTGCGACATTTTTCTTAGTGCTTTGCCTATTTCCTTTACTTACCCTTCCTACCTTGTACTTACTATGAATCCTTTCTCGTTCCGTTACCACGGCATCACGCCCATACAGTTTCCCTTGTCACCCGCGACATAGCATTACAAAGAAGCACGCCGCCCAACGTAACTAATATCGAACACACCCAGTGACAAGCAGATGAGGGCAACAAGAGTTAGGTGGAAGTCGACTTACTTCTTTTCGTTCTCTATTTTTCTTTATGCCCTTTTCTTCTTGTATGTATTAGGAAGTAGTAGGAATAGTAGTTCATGCATTTAATAGTTAAGTAGAATTTTAATTAGATATGAACATTCCTCTTAAACTATCGCATGAAATAGTAATAATTATCTAAGCAATAACTTTATAACGGGTTCTACCCACAAGTTCACCCCACACAGCCGTAGTCGTCATAAATCGATTGGCAGAACGTGGTCCACGAAAACCCACGTTCACAATTATAGTTTCATTGAGTCCTACACTATTACAACTATTAAAACACTCTATTTACGCACAAATGGAATAACTTGTCTAAGCATTTTTTACTTAGCACCTCTCAAGCGGTCTGGCTTATTTTTGGTAATTAAAACTTGTCACTCAGGGACATGACCAATTCCCAAACCAAACAAATCAGTTATTACTATATGTATTTTTCATATCCCATCTGATGTATACATACTATGGAGGCTCTGCGCTTCCAATACGCACTATGATGCCACTTGTTATTGTACAACACGCGTTGAATCTCCTGCCGCAATCTCATACTACGACGGCGTGGGGTGTTTCTACAGGGGCAAAGATAAGAACTCTAACTTTATTAAGCTACATAATTCCACTTATCTACTTAAGATATTATCGAAGAAAATAACTTTTTTTATCGTGCTGAAATTGCACACTAAAAAAAAGACTCACGACATTCTACTTATGTCAAATATTGGAGGGTAAAACAAAAAGGAAAAAGAGAAGAACCTCCATTGGAAAAAAAGGAAACACAGCATATAAAAAAAAGACATAAAACCAAAAAATATATCCCCCTCCTCCCCATCTCTCCTTTTTTTAATTCCCACTTAATTCACTACAATTAGGAAACTACTTACGGCGCAGGCAGCACTCGTATGCATTCAAATACAATCTTAACCGAATTGCTCGCTTTACAGTGGAGTATCAATTTCCTCATTCAATTACTACATGCGAACTTGAAATGTGACACTACAACTTAAAATATGCAACGTGCCATGAAATTTGAGGTTAAGTCAGAATTGATTACCTCGGGACAAACAAAAGAAAAGCAGCAAAAGGATGATTGAAAGCTACTTTCTGAATCATAGTGCTTTGTGTGTGTCTTCTGCTTCCTACGAGTTCAACTTATCAAAATTGCTAAAAAAACTAAGATTGCTATAAGTAACGTCATCGTTGATTTACCCATAAATTAACGTGGATCCAGAAACCCTATTGTTCGAAAGCAACTTAAAACTAGCAAACCTCAAATAAGTTAATTTATCGAAAGTTGGCGCTTAAAGTGATTTAAGAGGAATTAAGATAGCTATTTAATTTGTAGTGTGCTCCACCAACGCTCCTTACTCGTGAAAACCAACTGCAAATCACTAAACAGAAGAAACTGAACGTTTCACACAACAAAAACCAAAAGTAAAAAGTAACAGCAAAGCTTTTAACCGAAAATATCTATTCGTAATTAAAGGAAAAAAAATTCAACGAAGAAATCATCAAATTCGATCATAGCAATAGAAATTCGAAGAAAATTAATTGTAAGAATAATAAAAGTCGTCGTAAAGAACAAAGTTGTTTCTTCATAATCGTTCGTTGATGTTAACTTCTGTTGATATTTGCTGTCCGAGATTGATACCGAAATCCATGCATGCTTGCGTGCCTGCTTAGCTTTCCCCGATACGTTATTTGTTCCTACAATTTTCCGGGCACATCAATCGCTACAATTTTAATTAGTATCTGGTGAAGCAGAAACGGATGAGAAGCTTGCATTGCTTAGCACCGAATAATCGCACCATTTATTTTTGCAATTCCAAGTGCGCATTCAGAGCTGGCGTCTTATGTTCATGAAGCACTTTTGGATAAAACAGGCATGGATGAAAGAACAATCGCGAATGCAGAAATGTTGTATAATTCTGTTGCGTCTCCATAAATTGGAAGGGTACAAGGGCTTGCTTTCTAGCACTCTTAGTCATGTAACTGGAATCACAACTGCAAGTTAAAAAAAGGCAATAAATAATTCGCTTGCGATTAGTAACTACGCATAGCACCATCATTCCTCAATTCCTTTGTGGCCACCATAAAAGTATAACTACACGATGAATGAAGAATTCGCAATGAATGAAACTCTGACTATGGAATATGCTCGTATCTGTAATATATTAACGAATATTGAAGTTTATTTAGCAGGAAATGAATTGATGAAAAGAATTATTACATAATGTCTGTCAAATTTTCGAGCTGCAATGCATATTCAGCTACTATTCAAATATACCAGTGCGAGAACTCTTGTCGAGGGAAATGCATCCTCTCCGTTCAAGAGGGCTCGATGTTATCAAATGGAATGTGGTATTACATAATGGTTTTGTAACGAATTTTGATAATTTTTGCTGTCTCATTTGTCTATGCTAAATTGGATCTTACCATGGATTTTGACAATACTCGAAACCTAAACGAAGCTACGGGCGATCACAAAATTAAATTGTTTCGATCAGAATTTCAACCCTGCATCGGTAATTGAAAGTTCACGCAAATGCAAACGGCTCCATCCAAACATCTGATGTTTTTTTGAATGTGGCTTGCTTCTATTGTGAAACAATGCCTTCAATGTGTTACGAAGTACAAAAACGAATTCCTCTCCTGTAAATTTGTATTTTTATGACTTTTTTACTGAGAAATCGCTTATGTAGTTTAATGTCTCAACGTAAGCCTTCTGCGTATTCCCTACTCTCGAGTCGGAATTTACGTCAAGATATTGTAGCTGGTGGCGCAGTCGAAACGTAAAGGAAGCAGCAGAATATACGTAGACATTACAGTAGAATATATTTCTATGAGATTTACTGGAGTATTGGAATGACCTCCTTTTATTTATGTTTTCAACTTGTGCTAAGCTTCCTATGATACAGTTTCGTGAACCCAACTAGTTTTTGCTTAATGACTTCATGCGTTGGCGATGTCCGCTTGTATTCTGTCTTTTATCTTGCAAGATAGTAGCTTTCGCTTTGAATAGCGAGCGATTGTTTATTTCGTTTTTAGCGAATCGCGTTAGCTCAATTGTTCTTAGTAAGCTAACTTTTCCCATATCTCAAACCGCATTGACATTCACTAAATTTCTCATTCCATGCGGAACAGTTTGTTTTTTTGTTATACGTTACTTTTGATAATCGAATGACGAAACGGTTTTGAATGAATCTAATCTATGCCCATCCATTCGATGTAACCAATGGAAACTGCAGTTGTTTTGTGAGAGATTCGTTTGCATGCTTACTTGCTCATTTTTATCAGCAAAAGGCTTGTCAGTTAATATTTTGAACTATTCTTGACTATTTTTCTGAAATGTCAGTCAGCCCAACTGCTCGTGGATCTGTTACTTCCTTCTCTTCTTCAGAATCCCCTTCTATCATAGTATGCGCTGCCCCTCCCCCCCCTACAATTTCGTTGGAGAATCCATTTCCGCAGCGTGGACGGATACTCTTCGATTTTGAAGGAGAAGCTTATAGATTGGGAGATTGGGTCGTTTTGAAGTCAAATCGTCCCCGGGATTGGGTAGCATGTATTGTAGATTATTTACCAAGGGATGATACTCTTATTAGTAGATCCAAATCTGTTGGTTCAATTACCTGTCAATGGGCTTGGAATGTAGATGAATTGAAGGACCTTATCTATCATGACCTTGACTTTAGCCTTTACAGCAAATACGAAATAATTCCTTGCAAGGATACTGATCAGAATCCAATTGAAAGTATACAGAAACGTGTGAATGTGATGCATTACAGTGAATTCTGTCTGTTAAAACAATTTCCGCAAAGCACAGGTGCATGGCCTCCAAGTATATTATTTTGGCGACAGTTATACGATGATACCTTAGGTCTTGTACCACCCTTAAACAATGAGATCACCTCGTTTGATGAAAATGGCGTCCGTGTACTCATCCCCAGAAATCCAGATTTCATATATTGGAGGTGCACAAGATGTAATAGAAGCTTTCATCCAAGTATAATACGCCAAGGAAAGCAATCGACACCTCAGATGAAACGTTATCCCACGACATCGGATAAGGAATTTATTTGTCCGGATTGCAAGCCGCAACCTAAATGTAAAGATCAGGTAGATGTTGATAACCAAATAATAGCCGAAAAAAATGTTTGTAAAGGAGGGAGGCGAAAACGAAAAAGATCAAATTATACAACTCCCGTGGATGAAAAAATGAATGCAAACACTATGCGGAATAAGTCTCCTACTTCTGAATCTTCATCCAAGATAAGTGATGTGCCAAGTTCTGCCGGTAGTTTGGGAAAAAATGCTACTATAGTTACTGAAGCGAACAAACCAGCTCAGCCTTTACAGCAGGAATTGAAGACATTTAAAGTACCGATTTCCTCTATACCTTTTGAAAAATGTTCTGAAGCAATGAATGAACAAAAGAAAGATCAGTGTAAATTTTCAAGCGGCACTGACAATCTTGTTTCAGAACCCACTGATAATACCTTGTCTAGTGATAAAGACTTGCAGTTATCTTCAGATACTGTGGTAACTACGCAAAATACATCGCGAGATGTCCGACAGAAGCCTCACGTTTTGAAACTTCAATCTTCATTTGAGCGAGGCTTGACAGAGATGCGTACAGCGGGTTTAGAAGGGGATGTGAAATACACCGATGCATCTCAATTGGCTCATATTGTATTCGATGCTCTTGTTGCTGCTTTCAAGGATACAAAGGAAAAACGTCAAAGGTTTCATGATATTTCTGAAAACTTACGGCGAGACAACAACCCTGATCTACGTCGAAAGGTATTGAGCGGCGAATTGGAAGTATCTCGATTAGTGAGGTTGGATACACAAGACCTAGCACCCGATGCTATACGACGAGAACGTGAGGAACAGCGAAAAAACTATTTTGAGAAACAGGTAAAGCTACCTGATGCAGAAATTCCTTTAACGCGAAAGACTCATAAGGGATTGGAAATTTTGGAAAAAGAGCAAGAAGATTTTTTTATGACAGTATCTTCTGGTGTAATAATAAAAGATAAATTGCGTCAGAAAGCATCAATAGCACAAGACCATGGTATTGTCACTACTAAAAGAGAACTTAATGAAAAGAATAGAGGCAGTGTTGCAGCCTCCCAGTCAGGAGATGAAGCCTCTTCAGATGACAGTTCCGAGGCTTCGGATGCCAGTAGCTCTTCTAGCAGTGATGAAGACAGTGAATCAGCAACTTCAAGTGTGGAAAGCATCAGTGAAAACGATGCGATATCTGCAGAAAGAGGAAATAACACTCATATTTGCACCGCAAAAATTCCACAGCAAATGTTGCCAACGTATGACGAAGCTCCTGCTGATTCAAATATTGATCTGGTGGATAAATCTTCAAACTCTCAACTTCTCCAAAATATCGTTCCCTTTGTAGAAACTGAATGTGACTCTATTGAGTTGCTTCCTGAATCTGCTGGATTTCAATTGCCAACGTTTATGTCTGTTGAAACAATCAAGTCCTCTTTACAGGAACATGCGGAAGGAATCTCTGTGGCTTTACAAGAGCCGATCGAAACCTTTATTTCTTTAGCATTCGATCGAATTCAAGAGATGCGGATTCTATACAGAAAAAACATGCGAATAAGCCCGTAAAATGGTTTTTCCTGTAACATTTTCTTAGTTTGCCAATGTTTTCATAATTGCAACTGTGCTGGTACACTTAGCGAATTTTTTAAATAACAATTGAAATGTATGGAAGCTTCAGTTAATTCATGTCTTGCTGAAGGATTTTTAGGGAAATCATATTCTGAATATGTAATAGATATAAACTCGCTAGCTAATAAACTACAATAAGTTCCTGAATATACATGCAATACCTGTAAAGGATCTGCTTGAAATTATAAGTTCAGTTGTTGTGCCATCATGCTAGAGCTTATTCGATTTTTGCCTTGTGGAGTTAATTATCAAGGAAAACAACATGATTCCCTTAATAATAACGTATCCTAACTTACGTTAAGGGAAGAAATGGAAAAAAGCTAGCATCTCTTTAAGTTACACACTTTGATCGATGGCTTTGAATTATGATGTATTTACCGTTGTTTTGCATAATGAGGATGGTAAACTTTTTTTCATCCATTTGAAATCAGCGTAACTGCACAGGGCCTTAGCAGAAACAAATCATTCCCGCAGGTGTCATTAAAAACAGCTTCCGCTACCATCTATAATTTGTAGTTACTTCTCTGTGTGCATCCAAAAGTTAAATATGTTTAATGTAAACAGCAGGTGCGAAATGCTTTTTAGTTAATTATAAATTTAAATAGTCGTCTTAAAGAAGAAATAATTCTTTAATTTATGATTAAAAGATTATGTTGTGAAAAATTAAGACGAAAAGACTCACGCAAACAATCTATGAATAACGTATGCTCTAGTGAAAAATTTTTCCATCAGATAGTCTACAATGTCGAAGCTGAATTTTGCTTAAACTGGCTAATAAAATGCACATGCAGTGTAGATGAATGACATAAATAGTTATTCGCGAGATTACTCTCTTTGATCCCACACACAAGTTCTGAATTGAAGATGATAAATGAAACTAGTTCATCTAAATAATGGGTGGAAAAGGAAAAAATGCAAGAGCAATAAGAAATAAAAATACTCTTTATACGGCAAAAGCGTTTAAGAGAGTGTCGCTAGCCTCAATTGTTTTATAAAACGTAAGATCTCTTCGACCTCCTGCAAACGATGGCTGTTTGTGACAATTAACGACTTCTATATTCGCATTCTTTTCCCTTGCTGACAGCTTACTGCCATCAGTCCTAACTGTAAAGCCATCAAATGATTTCTGCGTTGAAACTTCATTTCCAATAGAAAAGCTCACACAATTTGAACCATTTAAAGGCTGCTGTTTGCGCCACTTGTGTTTATTTACCTGATCAACGTAAAACTGATTTTCCCTATGTACCTGAGAAAGTTGTGTTCGAAGTCGTTCCTGCCGAACAAAACTTTTATAAACCGAGTGTTCCGTCAAATTATGCCACTTGAACTTGGGAATGTAGCGGATATTCCAGATATCATCACGCCAGAAATTATGACACTTCTTTCCACCAATTGACTGGCCATTTAGTGCCTCTGCTACCTTTTTTGCTAGCTTTCTGTCTTGAAATTCTATCCATCCGTCTACATACTTAATCTTCTTGCAACCTTTAGCTCTTCGCCGTTTTCTATAAGTCACTGAATAAAATGATGCCATCAACAAACAAAACTTCACATCATTCATTCATTATTTCAATAGATTCTGTACTATTGAGCTAATTTATGGAAGCAGAACAAGTTATTAGGCAAACAAGTCTCGCTAGAAGTAGGGCAAAACAGTAGCGAACATAGTGAACTTTCGAACGCTTCGATATTTGAGAATTTAATGATTATCTTCCCTCAAACAAATATTGTGAAAAATGAAAGCATTCTTTTTGCGCAAATACTATCCATGGTACCTGGATCTTCAGGAGTAAGATAAATCCGACCAATATCACCGAATTGCTCCATGTAGTGCCTCAACTTAGATATGCCCATATAAGGGGGAATCGACGTTATGTATATAACGCCTCTTTTTTCGCGTTTTTCAACGATAGGCTTACGGTTAGTATCCATGAATTCGCTAAAGTAAAGAATCGAGAAGGTAAAAGACTTCAGTTTTACTTCTATAAGAGGTTAAGCAATAAACCAAGGAAGTAAAATCACGTGGGAAGAAGAGCAGTTACAAACCATGCAGAGAACAAACTTTGAATAGTTTAAAGGCAGAAAAAGGAGATTTAAAAAAAGCTGAGTGATCTTTACCGGAAATGTCAAGCACAAGGTGCTTTAAGCCTGCTGCAAATTCCAAGGAGCTAGCTTCCCAGTTAGTTTGGGGAACTATCCGTATGCTCCCAAAGACTAATATTTTTGTTTTTATTCCCCTGTGACCCTCTATATTAACTCAAAAGGGATTTTGTGGTAATATTGGCAAGAGTAGAAAGAATAATAACACTAAAGGCATGTATAGAAAGCTTTGTAATTTTTACTTTCGTACGTTATACATTACAAATATAAAAAAATTGCATCACTTCTGTCATTTTATCATTGTTACCCTACTTTAGCAGCAAAATTAATCAACTTATTTTTAATCATGTTGTTGAAGCAGTGATATACTACCTATAGTTTGTTTAGTAATCTAATACTGTTCATTCTACCTGTAGTTCAAATGTAACTTATCACCTTGCAGAATGATGCCATGCCTAATCTTTTAAATGTTATGTTTTGTTAGGGATAATTTATGCCAGAAAAAAACAATGGGAGAATATTCGTCTGCGCCAATAACAATTTCGATATATAATAGTTGAACGGGAATATTATTGAATCATGGCATATAATCAAGGAGTCGTGCTGTTGCTAAAGAAAAATTTACCAAACAATTAATAAGCTTACCTTTCTGAGAAAAGAACATTTTTTGGATAGCAGAATGCATTGCTCATATTTTTCGCTGCTACAGATACAGCGAATGGGCAATGCACAACTTATCCAAAATTTCACGACTTCAGCGAGTAGCCGCTGAATTGACAAAACCTACTAAAGAAACATCCAGAGTTACTCCTTTCTTTGCTGGTTCTATGAGCGATACTACCTCTCTGGTTAAATGGAAAATTAGTTTTGTCAAATCAAATAGCTGGCAATTCCATGGAGTGAAGGACTGCGGTCGTTATCAAAGTCTTGCCTTCCCACGGGCGCCCCTCCACTGCTGAAAATAGTCCTTTTAATAAACCCCTCCAGTGAAATTGCAACAGAAAAGTTACTAACAATAAAGTATCTTCATCTTACATTGTGGATTAGAATTGGATAAAACTTTTATTCCTTTTTTGTTATGATTATTTCTAGAAGTGAAGGAATTACTTCTCTGTGTTTGGTTTTACTTGCACAATCTAAACAAGAAATTGATCATTCTTCTGCGTGCTGCTTTCCTACTTTATGCGTATCTCGTCTATTCGCTTTCCTTATGCTCCTAAGCTACTTCACTTCTTCATCCTTGTTTAGTTAGCTGACGTACTTTTTTGGTGTGTTGTTAAACATCTGAAGTATAATAGTTTAAAATGGCATATCCATATCTGACGGAATTTTTTGTGAAATATCCAAGCTACGTCGCACCTTCGACGGCCGAGGAAGGACTTAAAGATCCCAAGTTGAAACTTGAGGCAGCCTGTGTATCTGAGTGCACTCGATGGGTGAATGAATATCAAGTCAGAATTCTACATGCGACTCTTTTTCAATACTGCTATGTAAATACTTCAGTTTTTAGTATTTTATGTTGTATACTTTTATGGTGTACAATGCTGGGCATATATACACTGTATCATCTATAGCACGCTTTCTCCAAGATGGAAACACTTGGGAAATATATCGTTTTTGATATAATGATTTCTTTCTATTAGACTTGCAGAAATATTTAGAAACCTTTCTATCGATTGAAGTGACAAATCTTGCTGTTTTGTGTTTCTGTTGCGAATGTAAACATAGCATGACTATTGCAGTGCTGTTTAACATACCTTCGGAGTGATATATTTCTCTTCACTTTTACGTGAGTATATTTTTCCTTGTGTAATGTCGCAGTCTTGTGTTAGTCGGGTGCGAGCACGCACTGATGGTAAAGGCAATTGTGCCGGGCAATATGAAGAGCTTGGTGTCTGCCTCGATCATTGCGTATGTTACAACGGAGATAAAACACGAGTGTTGAATTTTGGCATTTATGGAATAATACATTCTCATTCGATTTACCATCTTTTTACCCCGATTTAATTGACTATTTTTTTGTTACTGAATCGTTTTGTTCAATGCCCTTCATTTTATTTAGAGGTTCTGCTTGTATATCGCATGCCCCGCATTATCCAGGGCGATGCACTGTTTTACGCAATTATGTGAAATATTGTTTTTAGGTATCAAAAGATGTTTTCAAACATCTCAAGTAGCAAGTAACTTATGTGAACTGGAAAATACCTTTGAAGGGATCAAGAGAAAAGTGGTATGATATCTAAGTAAAAAAAGAGAAAAAGGTTTCTGCTAGTTATAAATTTTTGAACTCAATGCATTCGAGCATATCTGCAATAGACTGGGATGCATGAACTTGAAAACTCAAACTGCTAATGTGTCGATACAACCAATTAATTTGATACACAAACGTTTGTTTTGTCGTTTCCACAAGTTGAGAAAAAACGGCATTTTCAACAAATGTCTACTGCATACACTAAGCATAACAAAAGAACTTCCATTGATTGCTATTGGGCATATTATTCTCGTAACAAAAATTAAACTGTTTCAAACTCCCAGCACAAAATTATTCCTTTAGCGATAACGCCGCAATTGTAGAAATTGATGTCGTCGCCAATTTGATCTTCGAGAAGGCCGCAAGCGGTTTGCCCGTCCACCCTTTACACGTAAACCTCGAGCAGTTTTTCCTAATAAAAAAATACATAACCGTAATTTTTAATATGAATGTACAAGATGTAATACCGACTGGGTAAGCTATTTTAAATAAAAGATTTGAAATGTTCTCATGCATATCTAACCTGCTGAAGTTAATCCACGAAGTTCCCTATGCTTATGTGTCGCTTCACAAATCCAATTCATGCGAGGATCATTGCGAATTGCAGCATGCATGGGATCAACAAGAATCACTTCGAAGTATTTGTAAGTGGCATCTTGCCCAACCCAGTAGCTGTTCAAAACTCTCAGATTCCCACATATCTTTCGTCCAACGCGCTCCTCCGCCAAGCTACGCAAATTGCGAGTAGATTTCTGTTTATGGACACCTACGCACAGAAAATAGATTCCGCATCCATAGAATAAATATCATTTTATCGTTGCATAGATTATTTGGCAAGCAATATGCAGGGGAAATTAGTGTATCAGGCAGAACGCAACCTCACCTTGATTTTTGGGTTTACCATATACTATTCCCTTTGAAACATCCTTTTTACGATCACCTCTCCGAACGCGCACACGATAAATTACGAAGCCTTGCTTAGCTTTGTATCCCAAACGACGCGCTTTGTCGGGTCGAGTAGGTCGAGAACAACGATGGATAGCAGCCTCATGACTAAAGAATGAAACAATCGAAGTAATAGTCAACTCAGCCTAAATAACAGCTACAAGTATATTAAATTTGTTTGAAAAACGACCAAATATTTCGTGCCAAGGAAGTTTAAATTCAGTTGGCACTAGATGTAGAATAGTTAATATGTACTGCTACAATGTTTTAGATGAGGCACGTTTGTGATATACCTGCAATTTCATCATGCATTACAGAAAAAACACCTACCGATAGGACCAGGTTCGAACACGTAACAAGAATCGCAACACATCAGACTGCTTCTTCTTCCATAATTCCTCAAGGTATCTACAAGCACAACGAGAGCACAAAATAATACATTGAGTTACAGAAAACTGCCATTATTCATTTCTCTATTTCCAGATATCGGGTTGGGTTGCAACCATGGAAACACTCAAACTACCAGAACGAAGAAATAGAATATTCTTCCTCCACAAGACAAATATTTTCAAATACGAAAAAACAGCAAATTTATCGTTTTCTTTCTACACGCGGGAAGATACCAAAACGCTACAGCAGAAGCGAAAAGAATACCAAGGTGTCCTTCAAACTACATAAAATCACTATTTACGCAAAGCAAAAAGTCTAATGCATGCTCGGCGAAGCTACTCCATATTCCCATCTTGGTTTCATACGCAAAATCTCAGATAAAAAATACAAAAAAAACAGTGAGAAAACTTCATGGAAAAGTTTACCCAAGGTGTTTATCTCCGTACGAAAAAATATTTCTAAACATGCTTCAATAAAAAATATACGTATCAAAGGCTATTCCCCCACTTTGTATCGAAGTAAAAAGTAAAACCATTCCATACATTCTTGAAGGGAACTAACTTGTAAGCTCCCATACTTCGAACTGAAAGTTTATCAATTGACAATAACTCTACTACGTCGCAACTTGAAGTATACAGTATCCGAGAAAAGTTGACTATGAGAGAAGAAACAGAAAGGTTTCCGCTATAAAGCAATCATGAAACTAGGAGTAGTAACATACGTCTCCTTGAGTTAAAAACGAGAATTTTAATAGTAGGCGATATGTAGAGAGTAGAAAAGATGAGTTAGATCATTTTTAAAACCACAGAAAGTATGTCACATCTTTTTGCGAAATTGGGCCTTCTGCAGAGAGGGGGAAGGATTTCAAGGAGCTACAGAGCGAACTTTCATTTTGCCTTTCCACAGCAAACACTGCGAGTGCTGTAACGGTTCATGTGTTGCTCTGCGCAAGTTTACTGGGCTTACAGAAAAATCACGTAAGAGTTGAGCAGCATATCATCGACCGCTTTTCATTCCTGCGTATCTGCACGCGACGTGTATTTCAAAGAGGGTAACACTAGCTAACTAGGGAATATTTCTGAATGCACTAGGATAATTACAACATAAGATTGGAGTATTACCATTCGATTTACGTGCATAAAATGGAGCTAACTTGCTTTTTATTTAAATGAAAAACACCTTTCTTTACCTAAACTTCAACTACTTGAATCCTCGCAAGCAAGTTTCTATATTGTTAAGAAATTTATTACTTTGTCGAAGCTCCCGCACTTGCCAGTACGCCTTGTGACTTCGAACGTAAAGCTAGCTGTATACTGATTGCCTCAAATTCTATAGTGAGAAGACCCTAAGCTTTTAAGCGTCTAGTCAGACATTTCAGTTGTCCTTTCAAATTCAGATAGAATAATGCGTTGAGTGTAACACTTTTAACATGGATGAGGCTCTAAATTACCAGCATTAACGACTTAGATAATAGACGAAAATGGAAAAAACAATCTCTGTTTAAATGGGAATGAAATTTGTGGTAGCATTGCGAGAGAACAGTAGTCATCAAAACAGTAGTAGGCGAAATAAAAATACATTATGCTGAAGCAAGGATTGACCCGACGGGAAAGAATACACACAACAAGATTTACATTTTGGAATTGGAAGCAATGGATAAGTATTGAATACTTCAACCTTTTTGATGCAAGTTTAATCAATGCAACGTTGTCAGCATTGGATTTCATTGTTATACATAACTGAAGAATTAGCAAGGTCTTTACTCAAACCAGTGTTTTGTTTTGAAAAGGTTTTCACAGCAAGCAAGTTACTGTAGATGATGTTGAAGAAATATGGCAAACAATTTGAAGAGTAAAATTGAATCGAGAAGAGCATGAAGTAAGTACCTTAGAGAGGATTCACAGTCCTTACACCATTATAGTGTGAGAGTTGATTTAGAGAGGAACAAGATCAAGAAATAGTATCTATGATTATTTACGTATTTAAAAACAACCTGTAGCCGATCACGATCGATAACCCTCTGCAACTACGGTCTGTAGATACTGTCTTTCTCTTTTATTAAACAAAGCCGATTATGGAGAAAGCATGAATTAATTAGTAATCTACATAGATTTTGCTGCTGACAGAAGTAACTTAGTTTCAAAACATAGCTTTATAAACATAGTTGGGAAAATTATCGATACATAGACAAATCATATTTTTAAACACCTATGAAGAACAAAATAAGAAAAATGATGCGATAACTAAATCTGTTCAGTGATTTCCTTAAAGAAATGTCTAAGTTGCTTTCTAAGATTGCAACAAATAACGTGGTGATTCAGAGTGCTAGATATACACAGTAATGAGACAAATTCACTCGATCTAATAAGCCCTTATCTTGTCTGAAACTTAATGGTAAATAGAAATAAATAGTAACTCAATTTAGTGTTATAAAATTTAGGAGAAAAGGCAATTTTGGTATTCTATTTCATATTAATATATTAATGGAAGTACGAATAAAAATGGAAAATACAACATATATTGGTAATTTTGCTCAATGCAATTACCAAAAGGGCATGCAACGGCATACCTCCCTTCTCTATTACAAAGTGTATATCATTTTACGCAGTTATAGATCCTGAACGTTTGTGCATAACTTACCGACGGAGTAAAGACCTCAAATGTAGAGAAGTAAAAAGTAATTCCTGAATGTTTTAATTGTTAAGTTTCATTAAACAGATTGTTTTGCTGACGCAAACTTGGTTTTCTTATTGTCAAATGAAAAGAGTTAAGTAACACTGCATCAATAAATTTCTCCATGTCGGTTGGTTACATAATCAAATCGCATATGCCGCAGGGAAGTACAAGAGTTGCTTCGGTAGTTAGAATAAAAAGCACTTACACTGCTCTACATGATTATAACGCAGGAAATTTACATGGTAACTAAAACTAAAGACAAAATTTGATCTGCAAGAACTAATGTTACGCCTCTGTGAAACAAAATTGATTTAAGTATAAAATCGATTTGAGGTAAAATGTGATTAGAGAGGGCTAACGTGCCGTAGCTTCAGAGTTACCATGTTTACACTGAAACTGCAAAACATGGGTCTGTGTCGTAAATAATCGTCACATTTTTGTCACTCGATAACTCGATTCCTGCTGACTGTATCTTGCTCTTTCGTGATTAAGTGAACTAATTAGTTAATACGAATTCTGTGTACGTTTAATTCAGTAGTT
>JADAQX010001065.1:0-15263 GCA_015476325.1 Cardiosporidium cionae | reverse complement strand
AGAGAGTAGAGAGAGAAAGAAAAAAAAAGAGGGAGGGAAGAGAGAGAGAAGAAAAAAGAGAGAGAACAAAGAAAAGAGAGAACTAAAAGAAAAAAAAAGGGAGAGAACTAAGAGAAGAAAAAAGAAAAGAGAGCTAAAGAAAATAAAAGAAAAAATAAAGGAAAAACAAAAAAAAAGCTAAAGAAAAGGCAAAGTGTTATTGATTTTTCACATATATCTCACAGAACACACCGTCGTAATTCTTCAGACGAAGGCATCAATGAAGAAATGGAAGGATGCATTTTTAATTGGAGAATTTCCTCAAAATTTTCTGTAGAGTCAGCAATATCTTTCCATAGAGCTAACCACTGAAAAAATATACCAAAAAAATGAGAAAATAAAATTAAAAAGAAATGATAAAAAATAAAATTAAAAAAATATAAAAAATTAAATTAAAAAAATATAAAAAATTAAATTAAAAAAATATATAAAATAAAATTAAAAAGAAATGATAAAAAATTAAATCAAAAAAATATATAAAATAAAATTAAAAAAAATTAAACTTAAAAAAATATAAAATATATAAAATAAAAAATATTATAAAATAAAATTTTTTAAAATTTTCTTTCTTTTATGAATTACCTCTGCATGAAACATTTGTAAAAGAGAAGAACGTTCAAATGTTTGACAATAATTTTGCAAATCTTTTTTAGAAGAAGAAGAAATAAAAGATGTACGTTCTTGACACTGTTGAACTTCTTCTGGAATATTCCAAAAAAAAAAAAAAATTGGAGAAAAAATATTTTTTTTAAAAGAAATTTTAAAACTATTTAATAGGATTAGGAGAACACTTTGAAACTTCACTACTTAAAAGGATAGAAAACATACAGGTCTATATCTACATGTAGTAATGAAATGAATTAATTTTATAATAAAAGAATATTTTATACTGTATAAGAAGAAAGACAAGAGAGAATATTACTAAATAACAGAGAAAGTGCATAGATTCTCTTTTTATATACAGTGTATTTTCTAAAAGAGATATATTTTGGACTTTTTCATAGTTTTAAGTTTCTATTTTTAATATTTTTTATTTGTTTTTAAAGAGATCTAGAAAAAAATTTATTGCCATTTGTTTACTTCATTTTCCTTCCATTTTTATTTTTTGGTTTTTGTAAGTAAAGGTTTTGTATAGCGTTTTTTCTTTTTTTTTATACTCCTCTTTTTCTTTCTTTTCTCTCTCGTTTCTCTCTCTTTTTTCTCTCTCTTTTCTCTCTCTTTTCTCTCTCTCTCTCTTTTTTCTCTCTCTTTTCTCTCTCTTTTTTCTCTCTCTTTTCCCCTTCCTTCACTCTCCTCCCCCATTCCTTCACTCTCCTCCCCCCTTCTTTCTCTCTCCTCCCCCCTTCCTTCACTCTCCTCCCCCCTTCCTTCACTCTCCTCCCCCCTTCCTTCACTCTCCTCCATTTCTGCATTACGTTCCATCATATCGATGGCCTCTGTAGAAGTGGAGGCCAAAAGTTTCTTCAATTCTTCAAGCGATTTTGGCATCAAATTAAATTCTTCTTCCCATCCACACAAAGAAGTTTCAAACTCATTCAATACATGAATTAATTCTTTCATAATGTTTCCTTCAAATCCATGATACTTTTGTGTTTCATCCATCAACTAATAAAATTTAATCAACAAAATAAAATAAAATACAATTATCGTTTTAATTTTATGAAAATCTTCTTTGTGTTACACACAACACTCTCTTCTTTGTCTTCGATCTCCAATTTTTTCTTTACCTCTTCCTCCACCTTCTCTATCTTCTCCTTCCTCCACTGTCTCCTTATTCTCTATCCTCCTCTATCTTCTCCTCCTCCACATTCTCTACCTCCTCCTCCTCCTCCACCTTCTCTATCTCCTCCTCCTTCCTCTTTCTCTATCTCCTCCTCCACTTTCTCTATCTCCTCCTCCACTTTCTCTATCTCCTCCTCCTTCCTCTTCCTCCATTTTCTCTATCTCCTCCTCCTTCCTCTTCCTCTATTTTCTCTATCTTCTCCTCCTTCCTCCATCTCTTCCTCCTCCTTCCTCCATCTCTACCTCCATCTCCTCCTCTATTTTCTCTATCTTCTCCTCATCTTCCTTATATTTTTTTAAGCAGTTTTAACAATTTTCAATTATTTTCTTCCCTCGTCTTCTCTGTGATTTCATTATTTTCTCTTTAATTTCGTTTTCAACGTATATATATATATATGAATCTTTCTTTTTCACAAGAAAAAATTAAAAGAATATAAAACGTATTTATTTCTTTAATAGGAAACAAAATTTAGTTTATAAATATGTTTTTAAACCTTTTGTAAAATATTTGTAGCAGAAAACTCAGAATCGACGAAAGTTTGAGCCGTAAAATTTTCTTTTGGAAGAATTTGATCATTAAAAAGAGGAAAAAGTTTATTTCCATTCGTTGAATTTTTTTTTATTTCTTAAAAACAGAGAAAAAAAATAAAAAAGAAGAAGAAACTAATAAAAACAACAACAAACTTAAAAACAACAAAATAAAGAGAAAATATTAAAAAGCAAAAGAATTTAATAGTAATCATACAAATTAAAAGTATCAAAAATTAATATGAAAAAAAGTAAAGGTATCCATTAAATGACTTTCATTTCTTTCTTTTTCTTTATTTTAAAAATTTTATTCTTTTTTAATACTCTTTTCAACACACCTTACTTTGTATAAATTTAAGAGAGAGTAATAAAAAAATATAATTTTATTGTTAAAAATAAAAAACTTACTGCCAAAAGGCGTTGAAGAAGTTTCTTTTTCATTCTCTAATAGAGGTAAACTGTTGGTAGCTAAAAGAATAGTTTTAAAAAAAGTATAAAAATTAATTTGTTATAAAAAAAAAATTTGTTTCTTTTACACCATAAAACAATAGGATGAAGTAAGCAAAAAAAAAATATTGAAGAAAAATTCTCGTTTTTATTCTGTTGAAGATTCTATATACATTTTAATGACTTCATGAAAAAAAAGTAAAAAAATTCTTTTATTTTTTTAATTTTGTATTCAATTTTTCCTCTCTTTATGCCTGTTTTCTCTCTTTTTTTTCTCTCTTTCTCTTCACCCTCCCACTTTCTCTCCATTCTCTATTCTCTCCATTTTTTCCTTCTCCACCTTTTTCTCTCTCTATTTCTCTTCTTCTCATTTCTCTCTCTCTATTTCTCTTCTTCTCATTTCTCTCTCTCTATTTCTCTTCTTCTCATTTCTCTCTCTCTATTTCTCTTCTTCTCATTTCTCTCTCTTTTCTTCTCATTTCTCTCCTCTCTCTTCTTCTCATTTCTCTCTCTTATTCTCATTTCTCTCTCTTTTCTTCTCATTTCTCTCTTATTCTCTCCCTCTCGCTCTCCCTCTTTCTCTCTCCCTCTCTCTCTCTAATTCTCTCTCTCGATTTCTCTCTCGATTTCTCCCTATCTAATTCTCTCTCTTCTCCTCATTCTCCATTTTCTCTTTTTCTTCATTTCACATGCTTCAAAATAAATTTTAGCATCTTACTATAAAATTTATACACTTTAAAGAGTTTTTCTTTGCAATTAAAGTGTGTACAATTCATTTTAACAAAAATATTCTTTTCTTCTCATCAAAATAAAAATACGTACAAAATGCTGTAGAAATTCCTATTTTTTCTACTTTGATGGACGTTTTTTCTGCAAGAGGAGGAGATCTTGACGTTTCAACTTTATCAAAATAAATTGGATACAAAATTGAAGGATAAGAAAAAGAAGGAAGAAGAGGAGGAAGCCTCTTTGCACTATCTAATCCATGGAGAGTATCTGCAAAATTTATTTGAAGTTGTCCATTATTTTCAGCCAAAAAGAGGACGAATGGATCTTCAAGTAGTTGATTTTCTTCTGTTGTCTATAGAGGCGATGAAAAAAGTAGAGAAGATGAAGAAGTAGAGAAGATGAAAAAATAGAGGCGATGAAAAAATAGAGGTGATGAAAAAAGTAGAGAAGATGAAGAAGTAGAGAAGATGAAAAAATAGAGGAGACAAAAAAAATAAAAGAAATAAAAAAAATAAAAGCGATAAAGAGGTAGAAGCGATGATGAAAACATAAAAACAACTATTTAAAAAGAATAAATAAAATTAATCCATAAATTAAAGCAGAAGATTCTAAACGTTTGTAGATAAATTTCAACTTCAAATTGGTTTCTTCCTCCATCAAATTTTTATTATTTTTTTAGGCTAATTCATAATTATTTTATTAAAATAAATAAAATTTAGTACAATATCTCTATAAATTGTATCCTGGAAAATTCTCAAGGCAGCCAATCCACAAAAAAATGAGGCGGCATTACTTGTGACCAAAGAGCCTCCTTCAGGTAAACTCAAAATCTTCCATCCATTTTCTGAAATAAAGTATTTAATAACTTTTTAATAAATGAATATATAAATATATTTATACATAAATATAAAATTAGAAGAAAAGAAGTGATGAAAAAAATCACTTGCAGCAAATGGACGACAGAGGGAGGAAGGGGGAGAGAGAAAGAGAGGGGGGAGAGAGGGAGAGGGAAAGAGAGGGGGGAGAGAGAGAGAGAAAAAATAAGAGAGAGAAAAGAAAAGAAAAGAGGAAAAAAAGAGAGGAAGGCATTAAAAGAGCGCAATGATAAAATTAAACAAAAGTATAGACAGATGATAAACAAAACCTTTTTATTTTTATCATAAAAGTATCACTTTATCTCTTTTAAAAAACATGAAAATATGTAAAAGATAGAGTTTGGTAATTTTCTATCTTGTTGCAGAATGTACAACAGAAATTAAAATGCTTCTTCATACACCCATGCATCCTCTTCTTCTTCTCTCTGCAGTTTATTTTTTACCATATGTGTGATTTACTTCTGTTTGAAACAAAGAATGACAGCTTAAAAAAGAAAAGGAAGGATCAGATGAAGCTGAAGCAATGAGTGTTTTCCATTCTTTTAGCCAATGGAAAGAAATTCGTTCTTCCATAGAAAAACTTTCAAAGAGAAACTGCAAAAAAAAATAAAGAAAAAAAAAGAAAAAAAAAGAGAGATGAAGAGGAAAAAATTTGAACACTGATGAAAAATAAATAAAGAAAAAAAGAGAGAGGAAGAGGAAAAAATTTGAACACTGATGAAAAAAAATTAATAAAAAAATAAAGAAATTGATAGAACAATGATGAAAAAAAATAAAAAATAGAAAGATATTAAAAAAAACCAAAAAAAAATGAATTAAACCAAAAATTTTTTAAAAAGAATATTAAAAATAAAAAAAAAGAATTCAAAAAGAAAAAGAGTGATAAAAGAGAAGAAAAAATAAACAAAATAAAGAGAAAAAGAGGACAACAAGAAAACTGTGTGAATAAAAAGAAGAAGAAAAATTTTGAAAACTTCAATTTTCTCTTACTGCATTCTCTATAAATGAAAGAATTGTAAAAGATGAAGAATTGTTGCTATTTAATGAGCAAATGGCCACAACAGAGTTCTCCTCAGTATTAATCATTCCCACAGCCCATCGTGTTTTCTCTTCTTCTAAAAGAAATCCAGAAATTCCCACAAGTGTCCAACTGTAAAAGAAAAAAAAAATATAAAACTAGTATAAATTTTATCAGGAAAAAGAAAGAGAGAAGAGAGGTTGTATAAAAACATATATTAAAAAAAAAATCTATTTTTTATTTAAATATATTAAAATTGTAAGAAAAAGGAAATTTAAAAAAAAAATCATTTTTGTGAAGTCTAAAAAAAAAATTATTTCAAAATTTTCTCTTTAAGTTTACATTTTTTTTCTATTTTTCCTTATATTTTTTTTTCTCTCATTTCTATCTCTTTTAAATTTTCATCTCTTTTTTCTTCTACATTTTCATCTCTTTTCTTCTCCTCTTTTCATAACCTTTCCTCTACGTTTGCAGATTTCTTCCAAAGTTGAAAACAAAAATCTTCACAAAGTTGAAAAGAAGAAACTGTAGAAACTCCTAAATTTGTTTCTTTTGTTTGAATCATCCAAAGAGAAGGAGGAGAAGAAGTACCCACCAAACAGAGTGTCTGTTCTTCTTTATTAAAAAATTTCCATTCATCCATCGTGGTACCTTCATAGCATCCACCTACAAAAGATAAAACAAAAAACAAATCCTCTATTTATTAATACTATGTATTGAAAAAAAAAGAATTTTATTTTTTTTTTAGTAAAGATGAAAATTTATTTTAGTTGACAACATTTTCAATTCAGAAAAAAAAGAGAAGAAATAGTATATAAAACTCTCTCTCTCTCTCTATATATATATATATATATATAAAAATTAACTGTATATATATATATAAAAACATGTATATAAAGAGTATATAAAAAAAAAATTATATATAAATATATTTAAAAATAAATCTATATATATAGTTAAACCTACAAGCTGTGGGAGTAATATTGGATAGAAGAGGTTCAAATACAAAATAAAAACTTCCATCTTCTTCATGTTGGTATCCTCTGCCTAAAAAGAGGCTCTTCGTATTTTCTTTTCTTGAAAGAATAATAATATTTCCATTCACTGAAAACATTTTAAATAAAAAAATAATAGAAAGAAAGTGTAGAAAAAAAAAATATTTTCACACCTATGCAATAAAAAAGTCATAGACTGAAAATGAAATGAAAAAAAATAGAAAAATGAAATAAAAATTAAAATGAAATGAAAATAGAAAAATGAAATAAAAATGAAAATAAAAAAATATTAAAAAAATAGAAAAATGAAATGAAAATAGAAAAATTAAAAAACCAAAAAAAATTTTAAAAAAACAGAAAAAATATAAAAAATTATATAAAAACTTAGATGAACACATTCTCTTTTGAAAATCGTTATTTGAAATAAAATAAAAAAATGAAATTTCCATTCTTAAAATCAGTAAAACGTAAGACTTTTCTTCAAAAATTTTTATTAAAGAATATAAAATTTTGAGGAGATGCTTTACATCTTTAATATAAAAAAATAATGAAAAATTAGGAAATGTTTTCCATCTTTATTTTAAATTTGTATTTTTCGTTTCATCTTCTTTTTTTTCTTCTTACTTAACCAATGCATGTCTAAAATTTTTCCAAAATTCCAAGATTCCATATTCATTGAAAGTATTTCACATGTTTCAATATTTATAAAGGATAAAGAATAATCATCCATCACACATAATAGAATTTCATCAGGACGGAGACGCATCAATTTAGGAGTAAAAGGAATTATCATCTGTTTAAATAAAAACATTTAATTTAAAAAAAGTAAACACTTTTGTATTCTTTATAAAAAAATATACTAAGATGTACGTACACACAAGGGGGGGAGAGAAGAGAGAAAAGAAAAGTATAAAAAAAAGAGACAGAAAAAGAGAATAAAAAAATAGAGAGAGAAAAGAGAAGAGAGAGGAAAAAAAAATAGCGAGAGAAAAAGAAAATCAAAAAAATAGAGAGAGAAAAGAGAGAAAAATAAAATAGAGAGAGAAAATCAAAAAAATAGAGAAAAAAATAAAATAGAGAGAAAATCAAAAACATGAAAAAAGAGAATCCAAAAAAGAAAACCCGAAAAATAAATTTTTAAAAAATAAAAAGACTATAGAAACTGTAGATAAACAAGAAAAAAAAGAGACAAATAAAAATAAACATAAAAAAGAAAAAAATAGGAGGAAAATATCTAGCCGTTAATATAGCTTCTAAAAAAATACAATGATTTGAATATGTTTTAGAATGTTTGTAATTTCTACAAATTTTTAAATACAACTTTTTGTTATATACAGTTTATTTGATTCTTTTTTAAAAGCAGAAAAATTAAAAACTTCACAGAAATGTCACAAACTCTTAAATGAAATATTTAAGACCTTTCTAAACAGAAATTGTTTTAATGAAGAAGCCTCAATATTCTCTTTCTGCTTAGAATAGATATCCACAGATTTTTTTATAATATCATTAGCTGCATAGACATGACAACCCATCTCAGACGAAACAAATAATCGATCATAGCGATTGCTTATACAAACTAAAAGATTTCCTTTTTCAGACCAACCCATTCCTTTTTCAAAGGTGATAAGTGGACCTATATATACATTTTAAATAAAAAGAAAACAAAGAGTGTTTCAATGGTATGTACACAAGAGAAAAAAAAAGAGAGAAACATTTTTCAAAATAAAAATTCAAGAAATTTCAAGCCAAACTCTCACAAAGAAATTAAAAGAAGCTATTGAAAAAAAAAGAGAAAGAAAAGAGAAAGTTTTATTCAATGGCATCAAAAATAGAGATCTTTTATGCAAAGAAGAGAAACTAAAAAAAAAAAAAAGGGAATTTATGAAAAAATCAGGCAAAAGAGCAAACAATAATGTATAAGAGGGTAAGTAATTTGAAACTGGATCCATTTTCTCTTTATTTAGAGATTTAATTAAAGAATTACGCGTGATAAAATGCTAATCCTGCGTTACTACTGAAGACACACTATAATTTTCTCTTTTTCTTTTGATGCAATTTATTCACATAACTCAAAACGTTAAAAAAAATAAACCCCAAAATTTTCTTTGAACAGAGAAATATCTGCTTTCAGGAAACACAAAAATGAGGGAGGATTTGAACAGAAACACGTACTACCAACGTTTTGCTCTGCTGTGTGCATTTTAAGAGTTGGATGCATTTTAATGCATGTAATTAACAAAACAGAGTTTGTTGGTACAGTCGTATTGTAAAAAAATACCTACAAAAACCTCTAGTCAAAACGTATTATAATCCTCAAAAAAAGCAAATCTCTTAAAATCAATATTAAAAAATAATAAAAAAGAAGTTGTCAAGCGTTTTAAGAGGAACAGTGTATCATGAAATTATTTCATTGCGTGCACTGAATTTCATTATAGTCTAAGAGTAGATATCTCATGATGGTTATCTATCTCTTTATAATCAAACTGAAAGATGATGTGCTTACCGTGCTGAAAGCGTAGATTGAGGGTTTCATCCAAGAATTCCATTTCTTCTATCGGAGAAGAAACATCTACTGCAGAAGATTCTGCAGTTAAGGGTGTACGAATCGGTTTCATTTTGAAAGATGTTCTGTCAAAGAGTCAAACAGGCATGCTTTTACAACAAGTTCTATGGAACAGAATGCGGCAATGTTGCCACGCATTTACATAAAAAGAGGTGTAAGAAGGCAGGTGTAATAATTGGCGTTAAATTAAAGGTCATACGAGGGCATGTTGTCGTTTATGCAGCAGGAAAAGAATGCTGATGAAAAGATTTTCTTTGATACCATGGCAAAATAATGGACTTCCTAGAAAGTAGCAAAGAAGAGAAATTCCCCTTAGAAGGGGACTATGCCATCGCTTTCTATAAAAATATTTTACGCGTACAATGGCAGAATGGCGGAATTGCAGATAGAAAAGCGAATTGCGACGAAAATGGTGAAATTGAGTGTATTACGCAAAAACGTGTAATTTTGGAGATTAGCCATTCAGAGAAAATCATGCCCACTGTGCCAAGCAAACAACTGAACAGAATATGACGGAACGGCACTTTCTGCGAATTGAATGGATAGCTCTAAGTTACAACTTCTCTGTAAAGTAGGTGCTTTTGTTTTTTGAATTTATACGTCTCCAGTAAGAATTAAATAGGTAAATGATCACGTAAGTCCCCTTTATCAGAGTGATTGCTCTCTACCCAATGTTTCGTTCGTTGAACCTAGCCCTCCTACCCTGTCACAAATTGAGGCGAAGATCTTTTGTACCCTTGCTTGCGAAACACAACTCCACCTATTTTAATATCAGCGTTTGAGTGGAAGATAACATTTTGTTTTGAATAAGCTATAATTATAACACTAAAATGGAGGATTACTAATGAAATTTAAAAGCACTTAGTTCCTTCTAGCATGATAGGAAAAATCGCGACAACATTAACCGTCGTGCTGCGCAGGTGTAATTGGAATTGCATGATTAATTTCGTGTTTAGAGTAGAATGATAATTCAATGTAACAATAAATATACAAAAGTCAGCAATGTATAAAATTAGAAGTGTTTCTTTTATTTCCTCTATTCAAACCATTGTTTAGGATGCTGCTTTTTGCATACAAAACATTTTATTATGTTTGCATTCCTTCTTTACACTATTGGCCGCGCACTACTTTCTATAGCACCTTCTGCACTCCACTGATTTCCAATCTAAAATGCAGCAATGGTAATATGATAGGAGTTGCTTCATTGGAGAAAATTTGTTTCATTCGCATATGTTTATTTTGACTATCAAATGCTCATTGAAGGTTTATGAATAGATAATATACAATTGGGCTCTTCTTTCATAATTCTCTGAATTTTCGTGCAAAAATTCCCTTTCTCCCACTTGCCATTTCGATTACAAAAAAGTCTACGAATTTTCAGCTTGTCTTTTTTATAGCTAGATAAATATCCCTCATTGCCTCCACTTTGGCACAAGTACCAAGCATTACGCACTTCATGGCAACATATTTGTTTAGGAGGTAAAGCATCTACCCACTTTTAGCTAAGCTGTAGTATTTCTCTAGCGGTTGCAACATACTCATTCATGGTTCCCTTCTTAATTTGTCTCTGGAGGCCATCTCTTGGGATTTATTTTGAAAATGAAAGAGCTTGACTATGACTTGTTACCACGGATTTAAATTCGAAACAGAATTTTAGAAGGGTACATTTGTATAATTCTTAAAACAATAATTGAAAGGAGAGCATGTAGCCATGCTCTGCAAGTGTCTGACAGATTGAAAGTAATACACCATTTGATTTCTTAGTGTTATCCATACTTACAAACGCTATTTCAACATGTTCAAGTAAAGAAAAGATGGTTGCAATTTTGTAAGCTGTCGCTCGCTACCCTCCTGTAATGAAATACAATCATCCCCACAGTTATACTTCCTTTGTAAAACTTTACATCCAGACAGACCGTCTGTAACGGCAGACTTACTAAAAAGATAGAACTGCAGAGTGCAACAATTTTCAAGACTTAAATTCTTCGCGTAGATTGATTTAATGACGTAATTCTTCATATTTATATTTCATAAAAGTAAGCAGCGTGTGTCTCTAGGTAACCCCGCTACAAGGAATTCAAGGGAAAAGAGAAAATGGAGGGTAGAAATAAAGAACGGTTATTCTGCGGCAATAAAACCAGAAAATAGAAATGAGTGGCAAAAACGGCCAATCCTATTTTTATGGCTATTTCAACATTAAGTAGTTTCATCCCATGATTCATTGTAATGTTAAAAACTGTAACTGCTCTTTTATTTTCTTCTTTTATGCTTTGTCACATCAATAAAATAGTCTTTTGTAAGCGATTAAACGACGGAGTAACGTCCAACTTGACGTTGATTACTGGTATAGTTGAGCTGTCGCATAGATATGGATTCCATAAAAAGACGGAGTTCATGCCTAAGAGAGGCACATAATAATAATGTAATGAAGAGCTTGCATGTAAGCGACGAACATAATTGCAAAAATTTGAGTAATCTACCACAAACTCAAGACGAATAACATTATAAGAGAATGGTGCAAAAACGACGAGCATAAAACATGATGCAATAGAAAAATTTTTAAGGTACAGCAGGTCATCATCCTAACCCCAAACAAAGATTTTTATCATATTTTTTGTAACCAATCGTTTTTCATCCCTCTCATTTAGAAGGGAAAAAAAAATTTGAAAAATTGTGCCAACACGTTTTTGAAATTATCCATATCCACTAAAAAATAATCCTCTCCTATTTTTTCATATACCTTTCCAATCCACAATTTTATGCAGAGGCAAAAAGGTTGACCCATACGCACATCTCCCCCCCAAAAAAACGAAATTAATTGGAAACGTGTGTGTCTGTGTGTGCATTTTTTTTAATAAAACAAAATAACATTTCTTTCAATTAATGTGTATCACTCCCAAAAAAATTTTTTTTTTTTTGTATAACTTCCTACTTTCACACTTGACGTATAAAACAATAGATGCTTTGATCTCTTTTCTCCCCTCCCCCACTAGTCTCAATTTAAAAAAAAATTTATAAACTATAGAGGAATTTTGTTTTCACACCATATATACTTTTCTAACAATACACACATTATTTTTTACATACTTTGCACGCTGAATAGCAATGGGTGGATTTCCAACAATTTCAATATATAACCGTTTCATCCCAGGTACCATAGAACGTGCTTGTTCTGGAGCAATATATTGTCCTTTAATTTGACAAACAGCACCAGATTCTTCAGAAATTCGAGATAAAACTTCCTGATGGATATAAAAAAAGAGAAAGTTCAAACAAAGCGTAATAATAGCATTATATAAAAAAGAGGGGTTAAAAAAACGTTTCATCACCCTTTAAAAGTTCAACTTAAGGAGTTTTCTTTATACCCTTCCAAAAAAACGTGGTTACTCCTTCTTACCCACCCAAAAGATTAAAAAAAAATCACCCTTTGAATTTTTTATAAAAAAAAAATAGTAACTCTTTTTTAAAAATACGATAATCTTTTTTCTAAAGCAATAGTACTGTGAGCATCACACACACTCTAATTTAAAAAAAGATAGATTCACAGATCCTCCTATTACCTACCGTCTGATAATTCATCTCCTACACGTTCATACAAATTTTTTCTGTTTTTCCTTTAAAAAAAATAATAAATACCTTATGTGTGATTTTATAACGCGCTTGTTGAGGATAATCATTAATATCCATTTCATCTACAAAATTCCCAGTATTTGGATCCATAAAGGCTAATGGAGATAAACCAGGAATCTTTCCTAAAGTTGGAAGAGGTTGTCCAGTGAGTCCTGCAAGATTGCTTTGCCCTCCCTAATAAAAATAGCATATAGAGAGGAAGAAGAGTAATGAAAGGTTTTAAACAAAAAAATGATAAAATTTCTATTCAAATCCAGAGAAAAGTTAAAGGGAGGAAAGAAAAACCATATACATCATATTAAGGATGAATGAAAAAGATTGGCTATAACTCAATATAAGTAAGATAAATAGCCCTTATCACACATATCTCTAATGTCTCCTCTCAAAAGATACATTAATGCACCAAAGAAAGTATTTCCTATTACGAAGATGTACCCAAATTTTGTAACATAAATTTTTGTTTTTTTACACGCATTCCTTTAAAAATAAAAATATAAACTTCAAGTTAATACTTCAAATTCTGCTGATGGACTCTTTAAATTCTTTTCATAAATTCTCCAAAAAAATGTTCAACACTAGCGTAGCATTTGAAGATAACCCCTCTTTATTGTCTATGCCGTCAGCCAATGCCTCTATTCTCATTTCCTGTATTCCTCAAACTCATATATTCCTTTCTTAATTTCTATTACATTTACACTTATCTCTTCTTATTGCTAGGATAAGCCTTTCAAAACATTTTTCCATTTCTTTATCTTCTTCTTCTCCTCTCACATACACTCTCCTCCGTCTCTCTCCTAATGTATCTTCCTTCACTCTCTCCTTCGTCTCTTATCTCTTCTCTCTCCTAATGTATCTTCCTTCACTCTCTCCTCCTTCATTCCACCCACACCTTACTACTTTACATGCCCTCTGCCGATTTGCCTCACACAGTCTCTTTTTGCTTCAAAGAAAAAATTTCTCTCCCATGACTTCCATCACTCCCATTTCCTCCAAAAATAAATTTCATCTTTTTCCTTCTCATTTAAATTTCAATTTCAAAAAACTTCTCACCGGTCCTGCAGAGGGCATGCCATTTAATGCGAGGCCTCTACTTTTTGTGAGAGTATCTTTAATAGATATTTTCATCAATTGAAATTGCCGTTCTTTTTGAGTTTCATCCGTAATATGAGCAACCAATGTACGTGCCATTGCCTCAGCCTTAAGAATAGAAAAATCATCAAAAAAAAAAAAAATTTAAAAACCAAGACATAAACAATCTAAATTAAGACATTAAAACGCATGAGGAAACAAAATTAGTAAATTTATTAAAATAAAAAGAGTATCCAAAAAAAAAAAAATATGTAGATAAAATTGCAAATGGACTACAGTTCTTTATCCAGAAAAAAGTAGCAATTTCTTAGCCAAAAAAATATAATTTCTCTCCTAAACATGACTTCAAACATACTTTCATTTTCCTCCCATTACAATCACAAAATTTTCTCTCAAAATCAAAACTTCCCACCTCCCTTTTCTTTCGTCATCCTTATTCTCTACCCCCCCTCCCTTCATCCTTATTCTCTACCCCCCCTCTCTCCCTTCTTATTCTCTCTCATAGCTCAATCCCTCCCCCCTCTTCATCCTTTTACTCCCTCCTCCCTCTCCTCCGCCTCCCCTTCAAACCTGATCATCCAAAGATTTCTCTGGAGGGGGGACAGCCACTGTACCGCCATTTTTCTGAGCTAACTCCTGTTGTCGTATACTATCCGCCAATGCCTTAGCACGGGCAGCTGCACTCATCACCGAATCATTTATAAATCCAGCCACAGCCTCTGCACCTGCCATTTGAGAAGTGAGAGAAGCAGAGGATAGAGATAAGGAAGGTAAGCCTTCGACAGGACCCTTCAAACCACCCAGAGAGGAAAAAGGGGCCACAGTGTTGGCACCCAAAGAAGAAGAAAATCCAAAAGGGGTTTGAGCAGCCAAAGCTCCGGCCGCCATAGCCGCGGCAGCAGCCGCCGCTGCCTCCACAGTCGTAGGAGGAGGGATAGAACTTTCTAAAGACCCTGCAGATGGCCCCTCTCCTTCCCCCGTCCCCCCTTCAAGGCTAGGTGTCTCTTCCTCTTCTTCATCCATACCCAACTCTTTCTTGGCTGCTTGGCGTTCTACTTGCAATCGTGATTTCTCACTACTTGTAAATTTAAAACCACGTCCACCAAAACCTTTCCCTCGATAAGCCGTAGCAATACCCATGTTGCATTGTAATTTGAAAGCATCTGCTAAACTTTGGAGCTCCGCAGGTATCTCTTGACCGGATTGACGCAATACTTTTACCAAATCCTCCGCTTTTTCACTCTCTTGAGGCGTAATAAAGGTATAGGCTACACCCAAATTTCCAGCCCGACCGGTTCTCCCAATACGATGAACATAATCCTCTAAATGATCAGGCGCATTATAATTAATCACCAAAACAATCGCCTTTACATCCAATCCACGTGCTGCTACAGAAGTAGCAATTAAAATTGTTTTCACACCCTCCTGAAAAATAAATTTTAAAAAAAATGAGGGGGGGAGTGGGAGAGATGTGAGAAAGGGGAGAGGGGAGAGAGAGAGAGAGATGTGGGAGAGAGAGAGAGAGAGATGTGGGAGAGAGAGAGAGAGAGGTGGGAGAGAGAGAGAGG
>JADAQX010000180.1:0-74071 GCA_015476325.1 Cardiosporidium cionae | reverse complement strand
GAGAGAGAGAGAGGGAGGGGTAAGAGAGAGAGGGAGGGGAGAGAGAGAGAGAGGAGGGGAGAGAGAGAGAGAGAGGGGGGGGAAGAGAGAGAGGGAGGGGGAAGAGAGAGAGGGAGGGGGAGAGAGAGAGGGAGGGGAGAGAGAGAGGAGAGAGAAGGGGGGAGGAGAGAAAAGAAAAAGCGAAAAGAATGAGAGGCAAGGAAGTAGAAAACAAAATAATAAAATAAGAATCCAAAATGTTTGTATAAACTTTAGAGAAATCTATTCTTTTAAAAATTTGAGATTGTATATCTATTTTCTACTACATTTATATATATTTATTTAAAATAGCCTTTTCGTATGGATAAATGCCTCTATGCATTGGCACACTCTCCACCGCTGGCGAAATCTTCACCAGAATCCTCCCAAGCGGCTGTAGAAGTTCAAGAGGAGGCCATCCTCCCTTCTTCATCTCTTTAAAATTTTATTTTTTATAAAAAAGAGAGATTCTTTTATATATACTTCTTTCTATCCATTTTTGTGTGTGTTTTAATGTTTCTCAAGTGTACTTACAAGAAGAGGATTTATATATATTGAAACTTTGAGAGTGTTTACATTTCTTTTTAGTAGAGATATACTTCTATAAGAGTTTGTTGTGTAGTTTTATTATAATAAAAGAAGATAGGATCCTCTCTAGAGTTTTTTTATTTATATTGGAATACTTTCATTTTCAAATTATATATATATTCTTTTCTTTGATAAGAAAGATTTTCTATTTTTACATATCCTTTAGAAGAGACAAGAATTTTATTCTTAGTATGGAATGTTGTGTAAAAAGAAGGTTGAAATACAAATATATACTTTTTCTTTTATTTTTTTTAAAAATGGAAAGACTCTTCAGAAAAAGAAGACGAAGAAGAAGAATATATATATATATTAGTATTTTACAAAATATATATAGAGAGAGAAAAAGAAACTCTACTCTAAGGAAAGATGAAGAAAAGAGGAGGAGGAGGAGGATAAGATTTTATATACAGCAGTCATAGAAAGTAGAGATTAGAATTTATTTTATTATAAAATCCATTAAAAATAAAATTACATATATCTATATAACATGTTGGTTGTATGAGGTGAAAAAGTATATCTTCCTCTTCTTTTATAATGATTTTTTTGATACTTTTCTTGTCTTCATAAGAATGAAAATTTCTTCTTTATATAGATTCCTTTATAGCTGTAAAAGGAAGTAACTTTTTTCTGTACAAAAACATTCATTTAAAAAAAAAAAAATTGATGAAATAGTAAAACGATACCCACAAGAGAATAAATCAAATCCATAAAAATTTTATCACATATTAAGAGGATGAAAAGAATCCATAAACGCACTATATTTTTCAAGAATACCGTAGAATTTGTAAAAATTTCTTGGAGATTTGATGAGGAGAAATTTCAATACATTTCAAAAAAGGTTGAGTTTGAGCAGAGAAATACTTAAAACCTTCTGCGTTGATATGTGTGCAACCATGCAAATGAAGATAGCGAAGATGAAATAAATGATTACTAATGGTTTGAAGAGCATCATTATTCTATAAAACAAAAGTATAAATTTTTTCAACTCGTCTATACTCTATCCATTAAAAAGGAATATATATATTTTTATTTTTTTATTTTGAAGAAAATTAGTCTATATATATATATATTTAAATAAATCTTTTGATACATACTCTATCCATTTCATCCAGAGGAAATTTTAAAGGAATATATATATTTTTTTTTTTTGAAGAAAAATAGTCTATATATATATTTTATTTTGAAGAAAATTAGTCTATATATATATATTTAAATAAATCTTTTGATACATACTATATCCGTTTCATCAAGACGAAATTTCATGAGATGTAAACAATGGGAAGCAATCTGAAATAATTTTTAAAACACAAAAAAAATAATTATTCCATAGAAACATAAAACTACACTTAATTTAAAAATAAATTAAACTCTTTATTAATACTACCTGGCCAATTCCAAGGCTGGTAATATGTGTACATGAAGAAAGAGATAAAAGTATAATATTTGGACATTTTTCTGCTAGATGAAACAGGCCATTGTCAGTAATATATTCACATCGATGTAATGCCAATTCTTTCATAGTGGAGCCTCGTTCAGCACCAATGGAATGCAAAGATATATCTGAAATTCTATTTTATTTTTATAAAAAAGAAAGAAAGGAAATATATGTAGCCAAACAAACTTCTCCCTAGAAGGCAAGGCTAGAAAAAAAAATTGTGAGAAGAGAAAAAAAATGTATAAAAAAATAAATGGAGATAGAGATATAAAAATATAATACAGTTCATTCAAAAAAAAAATCTCCATTGAACTGCTTTAAATCATTTCAATTCCACTCTTTTGTGTAATCCTAACATAAAATTAAAAAATTTTGGGGATATTTTTATTTTTTTTTAATAATTATTATAGTATTTTTTATTATTTTTTTGGGGATATTTTTATTTTTTTTTTATAATAATTATAGTATTTTTTAGTATTTTTTTCATATACCCAAAAAATACAACAACAAGAAAAAAAGATAGAAACTATAGAAACTTACAAAGTATCATTTAAAACAAGTGTTTCAATCAATTTACATTTCTGAAGAATACGTTGCATACTCAAATCATTTATATTTGAACAGGATCCAAGATTTAAATGTCGTACATTCTGAAAAGAAAAAAAAATTATGTAGAAGAATTTCTCTTTGACTAATAAATGAATTCTCTTTATATTTCTTTAAAAAATAATTTGAAGGAATCTTTTACGAAACTGAACTATCATACAGTACGAAAGAAAAAAAAGAGAATTTACTACCAGAAGAAGAGAAGAAACATAAAGAAAGAAAATGGATATACGTTGAGAAATAGTATAAAAAAAAGTGAAAGAAATGGATTCTATTAAAAATTAAAAAACATATTTATAAAAAATTAATTAAAGTTTAAAAACTAACATATCCAACTGTTTCCAAAGGCTATAATTTCTTATATAAAAAAAAAATGTATTCTCCCTCTTCATCCCCTATAAATAATCTAACGAAGCAAAAATCAGCAATAGAAACATAGCCTGTTTCTGTGAGATAACGACAACGCTTCAATGATAAATATGATAATTGATTGCCCTAAAATCAAATTTTTATAATAAAAATAATGTTTAAAAAAAATTTATAGTTTTTTTATAATAGATGTGGATAGATGTTCTTAATGCATTGCTTTGTAAAGTATAGATATAGAATATAACGTATTTTAGACATCTCTGGAATTTTTTTTTTAATAAAAGAAAACGTTTTTGATACTAACGAGAGATTTTACTCTTTCTTTTACTCCTTTTTCATTAAATTCTCTTTCAATCTCTCAATATATTTCTTTTTCTGTCAATACAATTTTTATTCTCTCTTTCTAATCATCTCCCATATTTCTAATCTCTCTCAAACATCACAAACAAAATAAAGATTGAAAACTTCTAACCACCGTAGCTGCTAATGTTTGCAGTCCCACATCACTCACAGCAGAGCCTTCTAAGCTCAATTTCAATAAATGAGGATAAGGAGGAGAAAATGCTTTAGAAATTAACATTGAAGAGGAAGATCCTTCTGCAGAGTTAAAAACTTTCTCCAAAGATGAAACTGTAGATGTTGCACTGTACAGCAAAACTTGATGAATAAAACCATCCGATAAACCAAAAAATCTACAGATAAAAGAAATAAAAACTTTACTTCCAGTAAAGTAGATAGAAATAGGAAATAGCTCTTTTCATTCGCATCCTATACCAAATAAAATTTGAAATAGAAAAATTATACACCCCTTGAGGGAATATATATTTAAAAAAAATATCTATCCATAACCCCTTCTTCGTTAATAGACACTGTTTGCGTTAACATATGTGGATTATCAATTTTTTCTGTTTTTTGAATACTCTTTTAGTTCTCAATTATAATCTTTTAATCGCTCTCACACACTCTACTTTCTCCGCATTTCTCTCTCTCTCTCATCTCTCAAAACCATTCTCTCTTCCTCATCCCATTTCTTCCCCACTCTCTCTCCATTTACCTCTCTTTTCCAAATTTTAAAAAATTTCCCATACACTCACGTTCTCTTCACTTCTTTTCAATCCTCTGCTATTTTAATATATCGTTCAAATTATTTCAAAATTTATATTTATTTTTTATAAAAAAAAAAATCTCCTTTCAACTTAAATAAAATTCCATTTTTATTTTCTTTATACTGCAAAGAAGATTATTTTCTTTCAAATAAAGATGGACGTACCCATTTAATTGCAATTCTGACAAATGTTTAGAAAATGTTGAAAAAATTTGCATCAAATCCACATCTGTAGCCTCACAAAATTTTAAACCGTAGCCACGACTTATATGAAGAACTTCTAAATTTCCTATAAAAAAATGTAGGAAAAAAAAAATTTTTTGAAATGTATTTAATCAAAATATTAAAAAAAAATGTGTTTAAACAATAAAAAATAGAAAAGAAAAAGAATTCTAAGCAAAAAAAAAAATTCTATTTATATATTCACTCTTTATATAAAATATTTGTTTTTATACTATACAAATTATTAAGAAAAAGTTTACTAATTTATTTAATCTATCTTGAGTAAAAAAAATATAATCCTATTATAAAATATATAAAAAAACCGACCAAGTAATTTCCCAAGAGAAGTAAGACCAGAGAGGCTAACCAAAGGATTACCCTTTTAAAAAAAAAATATATTTATTTATAATATATTTTTTTTCTTTTTAAATTCTATGAAACTGTAAAAATGAAGATTATAAAACTATAAAAATTCTTAAAAATTATTCTTAAAAAAGAATGTATAAAATAAAAATAAATTATTCATAAAAAATACAATTAAAATATTAATGAAATATATTAAAAAATAATATTACTATAAAATCCAATAAAACTTACCTCTTCCTGCCTAAAATAACGAGGAAAAATACGTGAAGAAGAAGATATAGCTAAGGAAAGATAATCTCCAGGAAATATAATGGGTTCATCAAAAGAAGAGTATATTGAGACATTACTAATAAGTTTTAATGATTTTAATTTCTCACAATATGTAGAAATAAGGTTTAATACATTATCATCAATAGCCATCCAATTTTGATTTGTACTATAAATTATATATATATAAATATAAATAAAATCCATGCAATTTGCAAAAATAAATAAAGAGAAAATTAACTTTTTATTTCATTTACATGTAAGCCTAGTATTTAATCTTATAAAAAAAATATATAAAAATATAATTCATATTCATAATGATAAGAAAAATAAAATATATACATTGGTAACTAAGAAGGATTAAAAAAATTTAAATATATTTAATTAAGAAATATTTTTAAAAATATTTATATATTACTAAGGATATGGATGATAAAAAAATCAAAATTATAAAACAATTATAACAAATAGGGATACTCTCTATAATATATAAATACACTATAGAGAGAATATTAAAATAAAGATATTCCAAGTATAAAAAAATAACAAATAGAAATTTATAACAAAAAATAATTCCATCTTTCCTTTAGTTAAAATAGTTCTTACTTGGTATAAGAAAAAGAAAGCAAATGAGGACCAAGAGTTTGACAAATATTTAAAAAATTTGTTTGGTCAATATCATTGAGTGAAAGACTATCAAAATAAATACAAATTTATAATATAATAAATTAGAAAAAAATTATTTAATACTACTTTAATAATTTGATTTTAAAATGCATATATATACATAAAAAAAGAAGAAAAAATTATCGATTTATAAAGAATATATCCACTAAGGAGAACATAGATAAATATATTTTTTTTTAAATAAAGGATTCTTCAATTATTTTTGATAATTTGATTCTTATATTCACAACACCTTTTCTCTATAAATTTACCCATCCATTATAAATCCATTTATTATATTTTTATTCAAATTATATATATTTAATAAAACTATGCATACACAGTTATCACTTACTGCTGTAAAGAATGGCCTGTGGTTGCTATCATTGAATGTAAAAAAAGAGAAAAATTCTGATCAAATTGCCTTTCAAATGAAAATTCTTTTAAATTTATAAATGAATTTGCAAGTCGTTTTAACATACTGAAAATTCACATTATTAAATTCATTTATAGTTTTTTTAAAAATGTTGAAATATTAATTTCAATAAAAATTATATAGGACACTTTCTATACTCTGAAATAAAATATATTTGAAATAAAAAAAAGGATTAAAAAAAAAATTGCCAATAGAAAAAAGAATATATAAAATAAAATTAAAAAAAATAAAAACAATTTTTAAAAAAAGAAATAAATAAATAAAAATATAAATATATTTCACAGTTTTCAATGCATATAGAAATAACATACGCATCTGAGAAATTGAAGACTCCAAAATTACTGATTGAAAGGCTAGAAAGTTGTGATATTAAAGGAAGTAGACCTTTAAAAATATATTTTTTATAAAAAAAAAAATTAAATTAAAAACAAATACATAAGAAACAGTACAGATATACCCTTTCATCTTATTTTTATAAAAAAAAGTATTGTTTAATAAAATATATGTAATCAGTAATAAAAACAAGGATAAAAGAATCTATGAATACTAATAAAAAGTATACAATTCACCTTGTAAAAATGCATCCGTTTGTCCATCCATTCCAATCAACGTTAAAGAAGAGAGAAAAGAACACAATGGAAGAGGGAAACAGTTGGGTGTCAAAAGAAAACAATCCAATTCAATGGTAGATACAAGAGGGCTGTAAATATATAAATTTTTATTGTATATTCATATAGAAAAAACAGGTTAAGAGGCAGTGTTAAGAAAAAATAATAATAAATATCCCCATAGAAAGTATAAATAGAAAAAGATCTCAGCATTCTATCCTCAAACGCACTTTCTCCAAAATTTCTTCTCTTCAAAATTTCTTCTCTCTCTCTCTACTCTCTCTCTCTCTACTCTCTCTCTCTCTCTCTACTCTCTCTCTCTCTCTCTCTACTCTCTCTCTCTCTCTCTACTCTCTCTCTCTCTACTCTCTCTCTCTCTCTCTACTCTCTCTCTCTCTACTCTCTCTCTACTCTCTCTACTCTCTCTCTCTCTACTCTCTCTCTACTCTCTCTCTCTCTACTCTCTCTCTCTCTACTCTCTCTCTACTCTCTCTCTCTACTTTCTCTATGTTTTTTAGAATGTTTATTATGCTCAACCTAATATTTTTTTCCTTTTTATCCCTATTTTTATTTCTGTCAAGTTTCATGTTTCATTGAATTTTTTCCATCTTTTTGTTTCTCTCACTTTATTTTTCTTCTATAATTTTCTCTCTAATGTATTTCTCTCTATCTTCTTCTTTTCTATTTTTTCACGCATTTGAAGAATCTTCATCATAAAATCCATACATCCAACAGAACATGCATCTAAAATATCAACAAAAATAAATAAATACCTCAAAAAGTAACTGCCTATTTAAAAAATCTAAACACTAAAAAATAAATCATTTTTTTATGTATAAAACATTACCAATGCATCATATTTAGAAATTTCAAAATTTTTCTGTAGAAACTTTCGATTTCTACGTACTCTCCTACACGAAAATTTCCCCCCAAAAAATCGATTTTTTACTTTTCAATGCATTTCAAAACATAGTCTTCAATCTTACCAATGCTGAAGAAATGTATGCAACCGTTTATCTGTTACCATATGTTTATCTACATAGAATGTTGTATATAAAATATATAAAGGGCTAAGAGTTCTATAGAGTTTAATGATATACTATTATATATAGCTAATACTATAGTTTTAATATATATAGTCCTCTATGTGTATATAAAGTTATATACATGAAGCTTGTTATAAATTTTTATATATATTAAGTGTTATGAGAGAGAGAGAGAGAGAGAGTACAACAATGGAATGCATTTCAAAAGAATATGCATGTGTACTCTCAATCCAAATGAAAAAATCAAAAGAGAGGAAATTTTTATCAAAAAAAAAAACCAAATTCCTCCCATTTATTGTGATAAGGCAATGTTAAAACTATAGGTTTTAGAGAGCTAATTTCTTTCATTTCTTCTTCTACACATACTTTTTAAATCCAAAAATTTCACATTTCGAAGTGCTGTAGGGAGCATGGCATGCCAATGTCTATACAATAAATATATAAAAATCATAACACCGTAGATCATCCAAAGAAGCCATCCTAAAGGCAAAATAGAATGCCACATCTACATCTCTCTATAACTATATGCCTGCTTTTATATCCTTATTTTGCCTACATTCTGTGTGGGAAAAATCAATGATGTAAAATCCTGCGTCTAATACATTTCTCTTACATTTTTTTTTTAATTTTCTCCTTGTATACATTTTTTCTCGTTAATCCGTACACTCTTTCCTTTAGCAATTTTTCTCCTTCTTTTTTTCTCCTTTTTCTTCACATTTTCTTCTTTCAATGTCACAATCGTTTACATGTTTATCATTATATATATCTGAAAAAATCATAGAAAAATGATATACCGGCATGTGTAGGAAAAAGAGACAACATCAGAAGCTGTGAAGTTCTCACAAATATGAGAAAATACTACAATGGGCCAATGCGCAGGAAAGAGAGAAGAAACCACATCATTGCAGGGTCTCTTTGGATTTGTTTCATCCTCTGAATCGATCAAACGAGAATGTTTGGACATTGTAGGGCTGAGAAACAAGGCAAACTAACAAAAATAATATAAAAAAATAGAAAATTAAACAGGCAAAAACAAATTCATACATCTAGTTCAACTGATAAACCAAAGATGTCATTATAAAAAAAATATCAGAAGGGAGAAACAGGAATATTTAGGAATATTTAGGCATGTTTAAAAGATAGAAACGCCGCCCTAAACTGTTGAGTAGGAACAGTTAAATATATGGTCAAGAGGCATTTCTCAAGTAAGAGCGTCGTAGAGAGAAAGGAGAGCCACAAAAAGAAAATAAAAATAGTAAACAAAAACTAGCATTCTGTAACTGCAGAGAGCCCCTCTTTGGTTAAGGGGGGGTCTACATAGGAGGATTACTCAGCACTAGCAGGCTGTTTTAGGAATCTGTTTCATAAATCTGAAACTCTCTATTACTCTGTGAAACTCTCATTAAAAGAAAGAAACTGCTCTCCTTATAAATGCTACAAATGCTTGAAAGCAACTTCTTTTTGAATCTTTTCAGTGCCTTTAAAATGTAGGAAACAAACTAGCCTCCTATGTACGTTTTTGAAGTGGCTCTCCATACATCCTTCAGCGCAAAAATGTTCAATAAAGTACCGAAATACACTTCTCCTAGTTATATAATTGAAAAGACAACTCGAAAGTAGGTAAGGCTTCCATTTGCCATTTTGTCTTTAAAAAAATAATATAAAAAACACTAAAACGTGCAATTTTAAAGATTTGAAGACTTGTAGGGTGAAATGCTTGCCAAAATCGAAAAATTAGATTACATGAAAGAGTTACAGGACGATCGCTTCTTGCTGTGTTGAATGTTTGATCAGCTGTATTTACTAGATTATAGAGTCAAATCCAAAAAATGTGCACTGCATCATGCTTCAAGTAATTTGCTCCTTTCAAAATGGTGGTACTTCAGAGAAAGGTTTCTTGTAAAGCAAAAAATCTTGAAAGAGAGAAAGAGCAACGTAACGCATTTGCAAAATTCTACGAGCAGTGCGTGTTATAAAACCCTAGGAAGAGGAGGAGCGAATTCTTTCCTTAATATAGTGTAGCAGGAGACATTGTTTTTGAAGCTAGTATTCAACGTATATGGCGAGGAATAATGCATTGCATTGCCACTAAGATGCACACATGTTTCTATTACTTTTTTATCTGGAATCATAAAACATTGCTTTTCAGCTAACGAGTAAAGTTCTCGGCACTCTCAAGTCAAGATGTTTAATGCATCTCATGGAAAGAAAAATATTCGTTAGTTGCATTCCACCCCTCATGCAAAACGAATGTCCGTCCATGATTCTAATTAAAATTGCAAAATGAACTTGATATGTAAATTAAAGTGAGCGCTTACACAATTTCCTACCTTGAGGAGAAGCACACAGCTTTGAGCAGCAACTAGGCCACGAATAAGAGAAAATACTATTGATAAATATTTTGTATGTCGAAACATCAGAAACAGGAGACGGTAGTGGCATTACTTCAATCGAGTGAAAATACAGATCCAAAGCTAATTATTTTGTTTCACTTCCGTCATGTATTTACGTTGAGTACTTCGATCAATACATAAGAACTAATACCCGATGTAGATGTGTATAAATTTTTTCAAACCTGAATAGAATGGATGGAATCTTTTGTCTCGATATTTTCTTTTTTTTCATGCAAGTTCTACTCCCAAGAAAATGTCATATTACCAAAAGCATTGAACTGCTATAACCTTCTGACAATTGATAAGTGTTTGGAAAACGGGTTAATTAGCTAATTTCGTGTCTACTTACGATTATTTCGGACTATGTTAAAATGGAATTAGTATAAGCACTGTTTTTCTACATTTTCAGAAATATGGCCTACTGCTAACTTGCAAAATTTGATCTTAATATTTAAAAATATCAGCAGCATTGCAAGTAATATAATGCCTGTGCAAGAGCTGATTGGCTGGGGAAAAAAGGCCTTGCGCATAGTTTGTAACCGGGGATGTAACTCCAATGTGCATCACACAATTTATGGCGTTAGCTTGTGGTGCTTGTGTATGAGGTGGTAATTGTAGTGATCGAATGCAGAAGACACTTGCATAAATAATATTAGATTTATAATGACGTTAAATTCTTACTAACTACGCGTTAGAGCAAAAACATTAGCTAGCCGCCTACTTACGTGAGTTAGTCGTTTCACCCAAACACCACATCAGTTACCCATACTATCTGCATTGTCTTGGTTGAACTGTGGTGAAGTTTGTTCTTTTCATGAGCTGCATTTTGGGTGGGGGCAATTGATTTATAATGGTGATGTAACAGGACGATTGTGATAATGAAACATTAGCTGGGTAAAATAGAGCTTGTTTGAGTCTATTATCCTTATGAAGGTGTTTCTCACAGTCTTTCTTTTAATGATATTTTGAGAGGAATTTGCTTTTCTCTGAGATAGCAAATTTTGTGCCAAAATGCTGTCGTATTAGCGCAAATTTTTTCTGTTCATTTTAGCTTTATTTATTCTTAATAAAATCATTGCTTTATTTATAACAGTTAGAATAGTTGAAGTTTTCACAAAATTTCAAAATACAAGATCGAGACATGTACGATAAACCAAAAAAGCTGCATTTTTGAAAACAGACTAGATTATCTAACTGGAAAGATTTTCTGCTAAAAGTTAGAAGGTGAACAAAAAGAAAAACCCAGTAGGAGCAGGAAAATTCACGATTTGTTTTATTTCTGAAGACTGTTTTTCAAATCAAAAACATTATTAAGTCGATAAAAAAGCATGAGAAATCTGAAAAATACTTTTAACTTTGAAATAGATCAGCAACAAATTTCTTTCGCTACAGTTTCCGAACATTTAGATGTTATTTTCATCATTTTTTTCAGAAATTCTATGTGATATGGGTAAATTGATTCTCAAGTAGTTTGGATAAATATTTCTTCTCTGCGAGAAACGTGAAGAATATCAGATTTTTTAATCTTTTTTCTACATTTGCTATAGAAGTCGTGGCAGCAGGGATGACCCTCTACTAGCAGGCATAAGCAACACTATGGCAGTATCATTACGATTTTACACTGATTGCTCAATTCTTGGCTTCAATTGAATTGCTATCAATGAATGCGTGGAGGAGATTTCGCCTATTTTATTTTGCTGACGTCATTGCATCTTCTCATGATTACTTCCTTCACCTTATTGGTGAAACTAGTTTTTCTTTTTAGTAGTAATTTTTTGTCGCTGATGAGAATTTTCTCTCATTGAAAAAGTAGCTCTGTAAGGTTCCCTTTGACCTCCGGATATTGCATCGATTCCTGCCGAGGTTATAGCATAGATTAGTGAAAAATACTTCGCATGTTTATAGAAAGTATTGGGGATCCACTAACAAATTTCGGGAAGTTATTTATCTTCTAGCAGCATCTTGCCCTATTTCATGAAAAGTCTGAAGCAATTTCTAGAAATTTGCGTTATGAAACCTTTCATCCAACTATCTCCCAATCAAATTCATAGTCGCAAATTTCCTTTAGACTTGGACGTTAAATTGTTTTCCTTTAGGTTTACAATCTTTGAGCAACAAGGGTTTCTTCGTTTTACCTTCAACAGCATGATGGATAACGCATGCAAAAGATAGAATTTCCTTTAAGAAGTTTGTTGGTTTTTTTCAGCAGCTGCGAATAATGATATAAGGTCCCCTTTTTTACATACTTTTGCGTAGTGTCTCGAACTTTTTGAATTCAACTCGGAATGAGTCGCCTTCAATTTGCTCCCATTGCTTCAAGTAATACGCGCAGAAATATGCTAGCGAATGAACACTTAAAGAAATACAGGTTTTTTTTCTGTATCTGGTAATTGGTATTTCTTGTGCAACTTTTGTGAAGACTATCATTCTTCACGCGGAAAATCAACTCGATATTGAAAAGCAGTTACCCTGCTGTGATCGGTCGTGTTCGTTATTCTTCATTTTTCGGTGCTCTCCTCAAATTAGAATAGCCGATTTAAGTTTTCCAGATGACACGGCAAGAACCAGTGCGCCGGTAGGTGCAATTAATTATTATCTTCCAACAACTTAAGAAAGATGAGAGAGGAAAATTAGGGGTATGATTTCGTAATTTTTCGTAAAATTATACAAAATTTTACCCCCATTCTATGAAGTGGCATGCATGTGACTACTAAAACACTTTATTGAATGTGTTGAAGCTCCAGCACTGCACTGCACCAATAAATAAAGTGGGCATTCAAGAATACTATAGACACAGAAATTTGCCTTTCGAATTTTATTATTCGTATCTATTTAATATCTAGTTTAGAACATACAAACATAATAACAGAAGCGCATAATTTATTTTAGATGTTACTTCGTTCATAAAAGTGAATTCAAAAATGAGTGTTCGTTCACAACTCAACATGTCAGCATTCAAAATCAGCACAAAACATTGAGTATTAATTTAAATTAAAAAGTTGGCATTCCCCCATCCCTTTGAACAATAAAGTAAAATAAAGAAATTGATATATTTTCCTTTGGGGCCAGTTTGGAAAATTGATCAGATGGCGTATATATTAAATTCCAGTATTTTTCCTTACTATAGAGAATATATTTTCAACGATTTGCAAATAAAATTGACCCTGTTCATTCTCACTCTCCCGGTGATATTTTTATTGCATACGTAGTTACTCTTTATTTGTCTGCAGCGGTTGTGTTGCTACAGTTTTTGGTGTTTTCTATAGTCTTTATTCTAACATCTTAATTTGCTTGAATTAAGGCGGGGTCGCTACAAGAGCGTGTGTTGTATGCGCTTTCAAAAGCAGGGTGTATCCCTTACCTTTGGGTACTCTCCTTGTTGTCTATGTTTTTGTTTTAGTAAATGCATGGCACGGCATTTCACTATGACTTAACTGCTTGTACAAAAGTTGCTTCTTTGCCATAAAACGAATGCAAATGTTTATTTCTAAGATATATATTTGCTCCTTTGTGTAAGACTGTAGTATTTATTCATTTTTAGGAAAGACATTCCGCTGTGATCTTGAAAGCCCAAAGTTTGTTGCCTATGATCATTGGTTCCTTCTAATTGGAGAATCTTCTGAGTCGAAGTATTTTTTTTTTCTTTGAGAGAGATCCGACAATTGCTCAATTTGGAGAAAAATCACCATAAATATTGGTACGTGTGGGCGGGAGTGCTAGTGATTTGTTTGCCTGCGTCTTTTTCTCGTTACAAGGAAAAATGATACTTATTGCGAAAGTAATAAAAAGCTATGCCGGCACCTGCGCTGTACATTACTTCTCTCGTTCATGGGTATTGCTTCTTTTCTGTTAATCTCCATGAATTAGTATGAAATGTTGCCTTACAATTTGGGTAATCCGGTTCTTGGTCTTGCTATCCTTTGAAATGGAGGTCGATCTTTGTATGGGAATTTTCACATAGCATGACAAAGTATACATTTTTTTTTGTGCAAAGACAAAGAAAGCATACAAGAAGAAACCACGCGCTTGAAAGTTATTTGGAAAAGGTGCAACTTCCAAAAGTGCTGATATTTCATGATTTAAGACGAAAGAGAGGGTATGCACTAGTAGCTTCAAGTTTACTCTGCTAAGCACCTTCACATATACTAATCTAGTCATTGGGCTAGAGTAATTTTCCGAAAATATATGTTCAAGCAGGCTATGCTTTACTCACGCCGCATAAAAAAATTTCCCCTTCACCCTGAAATGTCCAATGACTCTCGTGTATATATTTCTCTTTTTTCTATTGATTTTCATTCCTTATTTATATACAAAACAAAAAGGATGTCGATGGGCGTACTCGCTTCACGTGGGAACCCTCCACTCTATGATCTAGATTTTTTTTGTCTAATCACTGCATCTGTCTGCTCAAGTTTTTGAAACCCGCCTAGTAATTTTATTATATATTATATATGTTTAATAATAGAAGTATAGATGAGAAGAATATAAGGTAAAGTATGACATAACTTCTTTTGTAGTCCTTGTGTCGTATGCCCATCGCTTTTTCTTGCTTCCTTTTCTTTTTATTTCAGTATTTTCAACGAGTTTTACCCACCGTTTGTATGTTTTTTATAGTTTATCCATCTGCCTGGTTTATTCTTCAGAATTTTCGGATGTGGGATTACCCTGACGCACTACAGCCTACCCCATTTTTGATTCCTCTCAGCGATCCAAGCCGTAGTCTCTTGTAATCTTGATATATATTTAAGGCAGTGGGAATTTTTGTGTGTGAGATGCCTCACGAATGGGTACATCGCCTGTATGGATTCGCTCTGGGGCGCTGTGTGTTTCTCCGGTGATTCCATGGATGTATGTACAGCCTCCTCTATCTACTGTTTCAATTTCTTTTGCTGCCTTTGGGTGTACTAACGAGCCACGACGCTGCCTATCATCGTCTAGTATTTTTAAACAGCCTCTCAAGCATATTCTTTTATACGAAAAATTAACTCGATTTGAAGAGCAATGTCATAAAGGGAAGGCTGTCTTTGAAGTACGCCGTTTGTTTCCCGGTATGTGAATACGATTCAAATAGATGAAGAAAAATGGAGGAGGAAAATAGATGATGAAGAGAAATGGAGGAGGAAAATAGATGATGAAGAGAAATGGAGGAGGAAAATAGATGATGAAGAGAAATGGAGGAGGAAAATAGATGATGAAGAGAAATGGAGAAGGGAAATAGATGAAATGAGAGGGAAACGGTAAACTTTGCGGTGAAAAAGTGCTCCGATAGACATCTATACAAAAATAATTGTATATTTTAAGGTATAGCCCCTCATCTTTTCCTCTATAACTGAATATAGACACATCTTTGATCTCTTTATAGCGTGTGTTTGAGAAACGTTTAGGAAGGGCTACCTGTTGTAGAGATAGAAAGCACTTTTCTTCTTCTTTTTTTTAAAAATGTGTACGTGTTGTTTCTGTTCATCACTATGGATGGAGGCGACTTCCAATTTTATTGTTTTCATTGCTCTTGTTCAGCTAGTTTTTTGTAGTGTGAAAAATAAGGGAAATAGTGTAGAATGGATGCGCTTCTCTGGATCCGGTTGTGCTTACCTGATGTTGTATTCATGTTCTAGAATAAAAAATCTTTTCTTTTTTTCAAAAAGGAGGCAGTTCTGTTGGCATCTCTTCATGCACGCGTCGCTAAGGAGAAGATTCATTGGAAACTGCAACGAGATGCATTGAAAATTAAGAGATTCTACCCTGTAGTTCTATCTTTTGAAGGATAGCGTGTGTGTATACTCCGTTGTAAGGCGAGAATATGTCTATTCTGTAATGAAGAGAAACTATGTGTCTACGTGAATGCGGTGAGAGATTCTGTATTCTTAAAACGTACAAATAGACGCTCTATTTGTATCAAAACACTGCATGTACATCTGTCTCCTCCTTCTATATGACGTATAGGGGCATATCGTACGCATCGCACCCACAAAAAATGTGTGAAACAATTGGAATCTCTTTTGAGAGATATTTATGGTATGACTGTGACACATGTCAAAGCCAAAAGTATAGAATTGGAAGTGCTGAAAAAATCTCTTTCATCATGGGACTGTGATGCAATTCTCAGTGCAGGTCTGAACAAAAGTGTGTGTGTATTAGTTCTACTGCTTAGGATGTTTCACGTTTGCTCTCCTGTGAGCATCCCTGTAGTTTTTTGTTTTTCTTCTCATGATTACGGATGCAAGAGGTATGGGAGGAAATCGATGCGTCCTGAAGGTGAAAGCATGCATTTCAAAATCCACGTTAAGAGGGAAATTATCCTTGGAGAATCATCCATTAAAGTTTTGCGATAAAAAAAGTTTCAACACTCACTTTATAGGAATATCTACGATGCACTCATGCACCGTCTTTGATTCACACCGTGTGGATGCGCTCGACACGATGTTTCATTTTTTTTTTAATTCTATTAAACATCTTTTTTGTGTTCATGGATGCATTTTAGGGGGAGATGGCACGTATTTGGAAGCTGCCGCGTTAATTCCTTCGGGTCTCTCGTCTCATTCTTTGCCACTTCGTATTTTTGGTATAAATACGGATCCAAGGAGATCGGAAGGCCGTCTGTGCTTAAGTCTTCAACCCTTTCTTGGTAAATCGTCATGCGTATCCCATCGAGAACCTCATTTTTCTTTAGGAGATGGCCATTCTTTGACCTCACCCCATGATAAGAGTGCTTATACCAATGGAACCACGGCCTTACCTCCTCCCGAATCCACTCCTTCTTCCTCCCAGCAACATCGCGGGGTGTATGTACACTCCCGCTCGCTTCTTTCCCCAAAACCTTCTCTGCGACCAAAGCATTCAAATCAAACCAAATTTATCGGTTCCAGACAAACTTTAACATCCGTTGTGTTTCATCCGCTTGTATGTTCTCCTTGGAAGATGATACTACCTCATCAACGATGGCTTCGTAAAGAATGGCTATCTCGAGAAATTTCTCCTCGGCGTCAAAGTGAATATAAAAGAAATGCGAAATGCCGATGGAATTCTACATCTACATCTTTTCTTGATCCAGAGGTGTATCTTCCTCTGCTGGTACAGCGGCTTTTGTGTACATGCTTATCCTGTGATGCACCCACCATCGATAGCGGCGAGAAACAACCTGACCTTTGTTCAAAGGGATTCACTCCTCTCTTTCGTCAGCGTCTACGTGTGACACTTCATGACTCATGGCATCATCAGGATACAATCATTTCCCATAAAGCTGTAAATGATGTAATTATAGCGGATAGAAATTCATCACGGGCCCTCTATGCTGAAGTGCAAATTGACAAGGGACTGAAAGAACGTCAAAAAAGCTCTGGTCTACTCATTTGTACAGGTGAAACTATTTTCTTGATATTTTTACCTCTGCATCTATCTCATGCAATTTATTTGTAAGGAATGAAGAGATGATATGGGCGTATATTATATGAAATATATTTATATATGCACACGCTGCCTTATTTTTAAATAGAGAAAATTGCATTTTTGAAGGAGAAGGAATGAAACTTTGCAAGCGCGATCTTGATCATCGCATCCTTTACATTTTTTATCTGTGGTTTGTAGGTACTGGATCGAGTGCTTGGGCCTACAATGCTAGTAAGTTTACGCAAGAAGACATCAAATCCATCGTTTCCTGTATTTTTGAGGAAATGGGATCTTCTCTTCCTACGCGATCCCACTTTGGTAAGTGCAAGCCAATGGATACAAGGAAAGAATTTTTTTTGAAATGTAATACTTAAAAGGTTAAAAACTAGATTTCTTGTAAATTCTGATGTTCATACTAAGCTCCACGTATTTTGTTGCTGTGCTTAAAGTACGATTGTCTGTATGGAATGTTTCATTTTCTGTGTGTAGAGGCGTCAAAATATACAGAGATGTGCAACAAAATTAATCAAAGTTTACTTTTTCATCCTTCTTCTCATCTTATGCGATATGTTGTGCGGGAGCCAATTGAAAACAGGTCACATTCAGTATTCTTATGCACATTCCTTTCTTTTCTTAGTGTGTTTTCGTAGCATTTCTTGACATCGTTGACACATGTGGTTTGCAAGTACCAATTTCATTTCGTCATTGTGGATGTTCTGGTGCTTCTCTCGTTAGGGTCTTCAAAGTTAGCCAACCGAATGGAATGGCTAAGAAAATTATTATTTCACCACTCTCCGACAGTGCCTATATTTATTTCGACGGGATTACGTCTGTTCCTTTGGAAGTTGGAAAAAGAGCTGTCATTGAAATATATCCAGAAGATGGAATCTGGACAGGGAAATAAAATGAAAATTAACACTGATAATGTAGGGAATTTTATATTAGGGCAATTCGATTTTTTGCGCTTCTTCATCAAATAACGAAATACAGTAACCGCACGCGCTATGAGGCCCAATGCTGTGAAAGCATGCCAAAGCTGAATTTAGAAAACTCACCTTTCATCAATAAAATAGATTACCTTTCTGCATTTGTGTACTTGCGATTTTGATTAATGCTCGTTTTTTGTCCTTTAAGATAAGTTTTTTTTAATGAAAAGACAAAAATCCTCGTTAAAAGTATCGAAAATGTTGTATGTATTTCAGTTTTTTTTAAAGTAGATTGGTTACTGGCATCACTGTGAAATAGGTATGTCTTGTAAATTTATCCAACGCCACGCATTGTAAGTCTTTTTCTTTTTGGTTAATGCGCATGAAAAGCTATGCATCCCTGCTGCTCTCATCAGAAGTAAGACGCTAGTATTTTTTTCTTCTTATTTCAATAAATCGTGGCGATTTAATTCTTCAATTTGCTGCTGCGAATTAATATGTTGCGATTAGCATTTTTATTGCAAGCGTATCCCATAAAATTCACCAGCATTCGTTTTTTTACTAGTAAATGCTAGCAATGTACAAATTGGGAATAATGCTACGCGAAATTTTCTTAAGAAATGAATATGTCGTGAAAATAAAATTTTATCGTCATTTTGTTTGTGTTTTTTATATTGTTTGCTTACTTGGCAACATCAAAATTTTGTTAGAACATTGACTTTTTCTGGGGAGCCCATACAGGACATTTAGCTTATGTTCATGTGTGTTCTTGATACGCACTTGGTGAAAGGCAAGCAGAAGTGCTTGTTCATATACTTAACGGGATGCTGAATACTCATCCAAAATTCAATTCAAGAATAGTTCAAATTAACATAAAAAAGCATAATTCAGACTGGTGCGAGAGCTTCATGCATCCTCGTGTAAAAATTGTTCTCGTAACTTACTGCTTTATTTCATTCTTGGAAAAGAAGTGACCGCTGAATCTTGTCCAAAGAATTTAAAAAAAAGTTACGTATTTATAGAGTTATTATCTAAGGTAGAGAATTGATTTTTCTTGTGTAATATGCTTTTATTTTGTAAAGTAAAACGCAGTAGTTGCATAATAAAAAAGCATTGTTGAACTCAGCAACTAAGTCTGTACTTGGAAGTACTCTAATATAGAGGTTGGGCCTATGACTATGCATTGCCTACAAAGTGATCATATCTCCTGCTGTGCAAATTTGCTACCCACCTTGCAAAATGTGAATATGCAATGCCCAAGCCATATTGTCTTTGGCCATGACAATAATAAGAACGATCTCAATTTGCATAACTTCTCCTTAGAATTATTATAAGACGACAAAGCCATGCACTCATACTGAAAAACTGCGTAAACGTGTACTAAATCGTTTGCTGCACTATTTCTTTCTGTACGGGAGGCTTCTTCAAATCGATCAAATGCTGACAAATTTGCGTTTGCATAATAGTCTTATGACTCATATTTCATGCAAATAAACAATTTTTCTGCATGGATCCTATAATTTTTTCTTACTTTAAAATGACCTAGTGAGTTTCTTGACGAATTCGGCACAATTTCATAATGCTCGTTTGCCGAGGAATTGATGAAACCTTTCACAACATGAATAGTATATTTTTAAATAATACAGCATTGCATACGCATAACTGTTTATCATGTATCCATAAAAGCCTTATTTGCTACGTTGCATTCAATTGCTTATAATGTGTTTACGGTAAAACGGTAATTCAACCTCTCCATATGTTTGTAAAAAACCATTACTTGCTCATTTGTAACGTACCACCTAGTGGGTGCCAAACTGATTTTTTATATCGTAATAGACCCTGAAATTCCCTCCAGTGTACTTTTTTATTGCCATGAAAGTTATGCAAAGAACCACCAACCAAAATATTTCCGTATTGCTCTAGATCTGCCTTGAAATATCACTGCATTTTACATACCCGTAGCACTCAGATTTTATTTCATCTGAATATAAGGGCGCTTTCTTTTTTGTAAGCAGCAATATAACCTATCTTTACTGCTAATTTTCTACTTTCTGATTTGGATTTTTCTTACTTTGCTGATTTTCTCACTTGCATCGACAAATCTGGACTTTGCAGCAAGATCTTAATACCCAGCTAAAATCCCGCTCTACATTTTTAGCCTAGTAGCTCTTCTTGTGAAATACTCTTTGAATAAGCAAAGCTTTGTGGTTACTGGCGGCATCATTGAAACAATACAGAATAAAAAACAAAAAAGACATCACGCAATGAAAAATCTCTAGCACTATGCAAACAAAAAGTGTAGCTTCCTTGGAGTATCATATCAGAGCAGTATTGACTTAATATTTTGATTGTTTTAGAACTTGCTCAGATGTCAACTATTCAACGTATTGCTGCAAGGGAAATACTAGGTTATTTTTGTACTTTGCTTACTTATACTATTTTTAAAAATAAACTACTTATTTTTCAGAAGAAACTATACATGAAAAACTTTTGAATTCTTGAATTTGCCGCTGTGAAGAAAAGAAACAAATTTGTTGGCAGTTACTACATATCTCTTTGGAATCAATTACAATTTGCAAACAGATTGACAATAATATCTGCATACCATTTTTTAGTTTCTTTCGTTTATTAAAAGAATCTCTTATATAAAATTGGCTTTAAAGTGTGTATTATTTTTTTTCCAATGTTGGAAGACAGATATCTCGTAAACTTTAATGAATTAAAGAAAAATTCATAAGTTAGCTTATTGTTTTTTTACAACTTAAAATCTTGCTTTTTGCTTGCATTTTTTCCTTTCATTTACCTAATTTGTTTATGGACACCAATGTATCCAATTTTAACTTTTTACAACAGATTGCCATGGTTTTCCATGTGTTGAGGTGGATGTAGTTACAAACGATGGCATCTTCCGGTAAGTACTAACTTAAAGTTATTTTATACTTTTGCCAAGTGTACAGTAAATACTAAGTTTTGTTGCAAAAAAACACTAATAACTCTAAATGCGTCAATTTTTTTTTTATAAAAATAATTTGATGTAAGAAAAAACTTTTAGTGTCTCTAGAAGGAGTATTGAATTTAAACTTGTTCATTGTTAAAAAAAGGCACATAAGCAAAGAAATTGTTAAATATGCTACTAACCTGTGTGTTAGCAATTTTAATTTAGGAATAAGAGGTTTTATTATTCAGCATAAAATATATATTCAATGTTTTATCCATTCCACAAAGTACAACAAATTTTATTGTAGAATATACTGAGAAAATTTACTTTGTAAATAGTCTTATTTATTTATTTTTCCTCAAACCGATAAGCAATTATTTTTACTATTTTTTATATTTTTGACTACTGCAATTAATCTACCGTGTTTAATTAATTATTTTTACATTTACTATTTAGAGCATCCGCTCCAAATGGCCGCTTTTCAATTTCATCCTTTGAGCCCAAAGAAATTCATGACGGAGACATTAATCGCTACCTTGGCAAGGGTGTTTTAAAAGCTATAAAAAATATTGAAGAAGTAAGTTATAACTTGCCAAATTGATTTTTAAAATGAAAAGCAAAACGCATTGTTTTACATTAATATAACTCATTCAATACTACTACTTATAAATACTAGAAATGCTGTAAGAATAAATTGTATAATTGTATCTAAGTTGACGTCAAAGCAGCAATCAAATTTTATATTGAATTTTAAATCGGAATGCATAAATAGCAGCTATTCATAAATTTCTGCATTTAATAAATTTTTTATTTAAGATAACAGCTTACTTACTTTATTTAATTTGTTTTTAAACAAATTCTTCTTGAGTTTTAACTCAAAATATTAAATTTTTATCAATTCTTTCTTGTTATCTAAATTTTTTTTTAACAATTTTTAATATTTATTAGGTTAAGCATAAAAATAGATTTTTTTGTGCCACTTATTTAATTAAAATTATCAAAATATCAATTATTTATTTTATGCTAAATATTCAATCTTCTATTCATATCTTACTGTTTACGATTTTTCTTTACTTTAAGACTTTTATTTTTTAAATTTGTTACAAAATTAGACGATAAGTTATATATTTTTTAAATAGGAAATTGCGCCTACCCTTAAGGGAATGGATCCAACGGAACAAGAAAAAATTGATAGTATTATGGTGCAGGTATAAAATTGTATCAAAAATATTTATAAATAAAATATAAATTAGCACATTGTGTAAAAATTATTTTGCCCATAATATTATTTTTAAAATGAAAAAGTAACATAAAATAATTCAATAACTAAAACGTAAATAAAAACAAAAATTAAAGAAATTATCCCAATTTAGTTTGTATCTTATTATAAGATAACTCGTAAAATATAAAATAAAAATCACAAATTTTTCAAAATATAAATTTTATTTTGTAAAATGCTTTGAAAAAAAAGATGTAATTTTTTAAAATTTTATAACTGTTATTATAAAAATATAACATTTTTATATTGATATTGCTAATGTTATACATTTTATTCAAGTTTTTAAAAGTATTTTTTTATTAATTAAAAAATGCTTGGAATTACTTTTTAAAAAATATCTTAAATCAATTAAACAAACAAAAATTGGTAAAATCTTTTTACTCTTTATACATGTGTTTTATTTTTTATTAATTTTTAAAGGTGATTTAGACAGGCACATGTCTACATATGCATATATAAAATTTAAATAATTTTTTTATTAGGCGTTTTGTTAACCTACATTAATATTTTATTATTCTGATAAATTTAACACTATAAATTTGTTATAAGAAATTTATTATAAAAATCTTGTAAAATATGCAAAATTATTTTAGAGTTTAAAATAAATAAAAAAATTGGCTTGAATAAACATTATTTCTATATTTAACTTTATGAAATTATTTTTTGATAATTTTTATTTAATTGTAAGCACAGCATTTGGACGGTGCAAAAAATGAGTGGGGGTATACCAAAGAAAATTTGGGTGCTAACAGCATTTTAGCTGTTTCAATGGCAGTCTGTAGGGCAGGAGCTTCAGCAAAAAATTTACCCTTGTATAAATATATTGCTACACTAGGAAAATATACAACCACAAAAATGGCAATACCAATCCCTGTGCGTGTAAATAGTCCTGTATATTATTATAATATTTTAGTTTATTATTAGCAATTAAAAAAGAATTAAATACAATATTTATATTTTGAAATGTATTTAAAAACAAATTTTAAGAAAAATAGTAATTTAAGTTATTTTGAAATTAGAAAAAAAATTGAATTTATATTTTTTCAAAAAAGTTCAATACTTGAATTGAAATAAATTTACTTAAATGTTTTTGTTTTAAGTGTTAGCTACGGTTTTTTCAATAAATTTAATTTGATTATGCTTTAAAAAAATAAATATTTTCTAAATTAATTGCTCGTTACTTTAATTTGCAATTTTTTTGTTATAGGATTTTAGCAAAAAGATTCTTTAAAAATCATTTATTTTGTGCAAAATTTAACAGACATTCACTATAGTTCATGGTGGATGGAATGTTGAAAATAAATTGGCTTATGAATCATTTATGATTTTACCTATAGGAGCAACATCATTTAAAGGTAAAAACAATTTAGTTTTTAAAATAAAAAAAATTTACCTAAAGAACTCAAAATATACAACTAATTTTGCCCAAAGATTTATAATAATATAAATTTTTTTAAAATTGTTCAGAAGCACTAAAAATGGGCTTTGAAGTTTATAATCAATGCAAAAAAGTAATTAAACGTAAATATGGAATTTCTGCCACAAGTGTAACCAGAGATGGAAGTTTTTGTAAACTACCATTCCACGATAACGAAGAAGTTTTATCATTACTATTACAAGCTATTGAAAAGCTTAATTTAAAAAAAAAAATAGCTATAGCAATAAATGCTGCAGCTTCAGAATTTCATTATATAATGGTATAATAATATATATAAAATATATTGTAACGGTAGTTTTTAAAAATATTTTAGAAAATTTTATATTTGCATTAATTAGTTGCGAAAAGGTTTTTATCATTTTTTACTTAAAAATATAAAAATTTATATCACAGTTTTGATACGTCAATTTTGCTCTATTTAGAAAAAATTCTATAATCTACGATTCAAATTTTCCTCCAAAGAAAAATCAAATTCAAAACTTTCATCTGAAGAATTAGCATTACAGTAAGTAAAAATCATTCCTTTATTTAATAGTCTTTTCTTGAAAGTTTTTTTATTTTTGCTAATGAAATAGTTATAGGTGTTAATCTAAAATTATATTTTAATCTTGTATATTTGCTTTAAAGAATTTATTTATAAATACTTTAGAAAAAGGTAAAAAAATATTTACGTTAATTTTATGAAGTGAATATATTAATTGCATTTAAAAATTAGAAACTGCATTTAATTTGTCTGTGCTTTGATTTCAATGAAACATTTTTTATTTTAGTTACAAAACATCTTGTGGGAATTTTCCAATTCTTGCTATTGAAGATCCTTTTGGCTCAACAGATTGGAGAAGTTTTACAAATGTATGAAAACTAGACTTAATTTTTTATTAAATTAAAATACACGTTAGTGTATAAAAATATAGCAAAAAGATGCATTGATTCAATTAAAACATAAAAATTATTAATAAACAATATTAAACATTGTTTGTTTCTTTAAGTAAAAATTGAAATATTAATAAAGAGTTATATTTATATAATAATTTAAACAAAAGGCTTTAAGCTAGATATTTTGCAAATTATAATAAAAAGCAATTAATAAAATTACTTCAAAAACATATTTATTCCAATGAAAAAGCAATTAACAAATTAAAATAGAATTTTTTAATTTAAAAAAAAAGTAACTGTAGCTGTTATTTTATTTTAAATGCTATATTGTATTAAATATACAATAGTTTTACGCTGTTTTTATATCAGATCACAAATCAATTAGGAAATGAAATTAAAATTGTGGGCGAAGATTTATTGGTGAGCAATCTCAAAAGGCTTGCTTTAGCTATTGATCGCAAAGCTTGTAACGCAATATCACTGAAGCTTAGTCAACTTGGGTAATTTTTATGCACTTAAAAATATAAATTTTTTGTCGCATTTATTACATGCATAACATTGCTTTTTTTATTTGTAAAAGGAAAGCTGTTATATATTTACAGAACTATTACAGAAGCTATAGAAATTTGTGCATTAGCCCATTCCCATAATTTTGGTATAAGTATCAGCTATTCCCCTGGAGAAACCACGGATTCATTTATAGCAGATCTAGCAGTAGGAGTTTGTGCAGGTTGCAATCTGCATTTTGTTATCATTAATTTTTATTTTGTTAATCTGAATATTTTCGTATATTTCTCTTGCTTAAAAAGTAAATTAGTATATTATGGCAAATTACATATTAAAAATGTTATTACCCGCACTCTTTTTGGTTTTATTATATCATAAATTAAAAACATTACAAAATATTAGAGTAATTTAATTTTTCACGCCAAAATAAATATTTGACAAATGGAAATAAAAAATAATTTTTAAATTAACTTTTAAGTCTAGGAGAAAATTCCAAATAAATATATATACTTTGTTGTGACAGATCGCATAAAAAGTGGTGCCCCTTGCAGATCAGAGTATACATCTAAATATAATCAACTTTTACGGATTGAGGAAGATTTGGATGGTAATAGTACTTTTGCTGGTAAAAATTTCCCAAAAGTTACGTAACTTCAAAAAAATTCAAATGACTTTCAATCAGTATAGCTTTTTTTAAAATATAATGTTGCACATTGTCGTTTATAACAATTATTTTTGAAATAACAAAAATGTATATATTATGTGGAATTATTCAACTTATGAGCAAGCAAAAAAAGTTGAAATAAAAGTATTTGAATAGACTATAAAGTTACATTTATATAAAAAAATTTTTAAAAATTTTTTGTTTAGGATTTTATATTGTCATTACAAAATACACAATTTGCTTGTAAAAAGTATTTTTTGTTTTTTTTGAATCTTTTTTCACCAGCATATAAAAACATAACTTTATCTAAATTACAACACAAAATTTTTTAGAAAAATAACAACAAAATTCCTATTAAAATTTAAACCAGTTATTTTTATTTAATATTTATTATAAATCTTTTTGCATTGCATGCATACACATGTGAATTTATAATTTTTTCAAAACATCAAGCTTAAAATATCATATTTCGGCATAAAGCTTTTTAAAACAGCTAAATTTGATTGCATTTTTGAATGTTTTATTTAATTTGTACATATTTTTACAAGCTAAAAAAAATATAATAAGAATATTTGCACTAATATTAGTATTTTAATATAAGAGTGGTAATAAGAGAAGTCATAAGTTACACAAAATATAGGTTTTGATTTGTATAAAGGTATTGACAAGTAGTTTTGAATTTTTATTTAATTTCTAAGCCATCACTGTGTAGTTTTATCCTAAAATGGCTTTCAATAAACAAATTATAAAAAAAAAAATAAACTGGCTTCATTTATCTTTTTGCGTACTACGCTGTTATTTTAGTAGCTCATGAAGTAGTAAAAGTCTATACAAAGTTTCCATTTTAAAATGAACAAGAATAATGGTTTATTTATTTTTTTTTACAAATTTCTTCTGTTTTTACCGTCATTTTGATCAAGCAAATAATTTTTTTAATGCAAGGAAAAAATTAATTACAGCTCAAAATTCGTATTCTACAATGTGTAATATGCATGCACAGTTGCAAAATTTTTAGAATTTTGGAAACGGTTTGGCTTAGCTTACACCTTTATCTGCTGCGATATCCAATCAGAATAGTTGTGGAAAAAATAATAAATACACCAAGGTTAAGGTTTAGCAATAAATTAAAAATTTATCATCCAGAAATAAATTATTTTTATTTTAATACGTTGATGTTGTATTCAATGCTTTTGTTTCATCTATATTATACTCGCAAAAGTTGAGAGCAGTAACAGGCATAGTAATATATAGGCAGGAAATTAGCTGCAGATATCAACTGTGTAAGGTTTTATCTGGTACTGTAATTAATTCAGGCAATTGCAGCATGAAAGTTCAATTTTTACAGAGGCTGCAATGCAAGGCCAACAAATTACTACAATGATAACTTGCACAGAGAAATATTAAATTTGAAGGAGTCACGTGTAGTTCATAAATCATTTCAAAGCATTTAAACAAGATATACTTCTTAAGAAATGTTTCTAACAAAAATTAAAAATTCAACAATCATGCAAAAGGAAAAAATTGACTTTTCAAACCTATCGAAGCAATCAAAATGTATTATGGATGGAATGAACCAATTCATTCGGATAATATCAATAATTATTACTCATCGCTATTGTTTTGTGATGATATTGATTTCCGAAAAATGGATATTTCCATGCATGAAATATATAGAACGAATATTACTTCCGTAGAGCTTTGCATGTTCTTAGAGTAATTAGAAATCACAGGTACGGTAAGTAGTTCGAATAGAAAAAGCTGCAAATGTTACATTAGTTGTTTCAATATATTTTATTGCAGAGCTCCCTGCATCGGTAGCCGTGCCACTTTCAAAGATTTATTTCTTTTTTTTGAGAAATTGAGACGTACTCTACTGTATTGTTGATATTACTGCAAATATAATTCCAAAAGCAACCGAGTGAAGGTGTATACACGTTAAATTTTCGCAAGTTCTTTCTAATGGGGAAAGTTGTACACTTTTCTTTAGTTAAACTGTCCACAATTAAATCTGAATATCTGAAAATGCTTGTTTCCTATGAACTTCTCAAATCACGTATTACTCATCCTTGCAGCCAGAGCAGATTTGATAAAGAGTTTGTAAACTACAACAGCAAAGCAATGCCAGAGTCATTTAAAGTTATAGGGTGTTTAGCTGCAGCTTTATAAATGATTTTGTAAAATTAAAGCAAGAAAATAATGCGTTGTTGCTATCATGCTGCCATTAGCAAAGAATTGAATGAGATTGAATAATGCGAAGTCAACAAAGAGTGCGTTTCCTTTGTTTCAACCAGGAGAATGTTAGTAGCTACTAAGTAAGCTACTGTACCCGCTCTCTTAAATCTATCTCATCCTTGATGATCAATCCATTATATATTATTCCTTTTTTATTCATCAATAATTCCTTGTAAAATCAGCTTTGTCTGGTGGTAAGGTAACTCCTTCATTTCTATACACCTCACTACACCGTCTATAGTAAGCTACAGCAAACATTTCCACATTTGGAGAAGAGCTGGAAGAAATAAAATATTAATCTTCCGTGTAACGTATGCTTTGCTCGTAGAGCTTTCTCTTTTTATTTGAGAGTTTCTTTAACGTTACTTGAGAAATTAGGATGACTTGATTCGTGGGTAGATGGCACCGGCTGATGTGCGTAAAGTACCATCGGTTGAATCCTTTGAAAAGCGTATTCTCCAATGGGACTTTTACAAAAGCATACAAGAAGATTCAGAGGGGACCTTCGTGGATGCTCAAAAAGCAATTGGAGAGGATATTCCCATCTCCAAGCTCCCAGCTCGATTCGAAACCACAGAAGAATATATTTCATCATTCTACCCTATTTTCTTGCTGGAATGCCGCCAAAGCATTCAAAAAGCCAAAAAAATGGAGATGGAAGCTTCAGTGTTATCTGAGCAGGTAAAATCAAGTTGAAATTTCCTTGTCTATGTCATTGCTTTTACAGACCATTGCTACAATAGTATTCGCCTCTCAGACTGTGAACGGTAGTACTCAAATTAAAAGGCAACATAACTCTTTCACTGGCAATAAAAGTAGCTACATTTTAATATTGAATCATCAATATTACCGTTGAAATTTTACTTTTTCTTCTGGCGTGTTTTTTTGGCATTGTTCCTCTAGGGAATCTCCACTAGTGAGAGCAGTTACTATTCTCCATAAGATGTGTCCTTTACTATTTCTAACGAGTGGTGTAGTTTGCAAATATGGAACGGCAGGAATTATGCTTTGCTTTGATCCATTTTCATGGATGGAATGGCGTCTTTATTTTATTCATTGTGAATATTCCTCTCTTTATACTAGGGGCAAAGTACCATGGGTTACTTTTATTTTGATTAGTTTTTTGACGTTGCTTCTTTTTATGATTTTTGTTTATTTTCTAAGCTGTGTTTTCTACCCATTAAAAGACTAGCCTGTGTATGTACAGAAAGAATCAATTTCCTAGGAAATATATTTCTTAATTTTAGCAATGACTCGCACTCGCAGTAAACCAAAATACAAAATCTGTTTTCTCGATCCTCACGGATCAGTTTATTTTGATTAAAAATATTTACAGAAAAAATAGAGTTTATTTTGCTTTGTTTAAAATGAAGAAGCAATTTGTACTAAACATGATTTTCATCGTCCCTTGTAAACTTTTCTGCATTTTAACGTCTATTTTTGTCTTTAACAGCCTTCTCCTTTCTTCATTTTTCCCCTTTAGAAGTGTGCTCTTTATGTTTTATTTTTATTTTTCATTCTTCTTATCTTCCTTTCCATTTATTTTGCCTTATGCGTATCTTCTTTTGGAACTTCTTTACTTCTTGAGAAGGAAATTTTTGTGTGTGTGCCATTTGGTTCTTAACATAGGTTCATGCTTGGACACACAGTGGTTTCACATTTATCCAATTAAAACGAACTATAAATACAAAGTCTACATTTACGGTGGGTGATCTGATTCTTCTGGTCTTAGATGATGACAGCAATTATGGTAGGCATTGCATTCCCTTATAAATCGAAAAGAATTGAAAATTTTTTATACTTTTTGGGTGCCTTCATTACATTTTCGAATTGAAAGAATGATGAAGAGAAGGCAATTTTTCTTTATCATTTTTTTTATTTTTTCTTACTGTTTTAACTTGAAGAAAACTGCGTGTATGCAATTCATTTTTCATATATTTTATTTATAAGAAATACAAACAGTATGAAGATCCTAACAATAAATAAAGAAATGTATGCCCCATTCTCTTTCAATTGATAAAAATATTACCCCCCCAGACTCTCTTTCTGCAATATTTTATCGATCCCTGCATATTTTCCTTCTATTTCTAACTAATTATTTAATTTTTTTGGTGTCTCTCTTGTTTTGCTTTGTATAAAAATAGACTAGGAATGACATGTTGAGTATTTTTCTATGGATTCTCTATAGTATCTAGATTTTTATAGCTCTTTTTCTCTCTTCAAAGAATTCTTTTTATACAGTGAGATAGATTCCTTTGATAGATATATTGATTCTGTTATTTTCACAAACACCTACTCTTTTAGAGAACAAACATCCTGCTGAAACACCGTCTGCCGCTGTTTCTTATTTGGCTTCATCAGCAGCATCTTCATCGACTCCTTCTTCTCCCCTATTTTATATATTAGCCATTGTAGACGTTGCTACCATGGCTTCTCTCACCATTAAAATTTATCTACCTGTAGGTTCTCTCTCTTTATTTTTTTATTTCACATCTTTATATATGTTTTGTGTATCCTATTTCTTTCTTACGAGAAATTTTTCGTTTTTTTGTTTCTAAAATAAAAAATTAGTGATTTTTCTTTTTTATGTTTTATCTATTTCTCTTTTCATTAGAATTTTTTACCAAGTTTTTATATGAAAAAGAAGACTCTATACCCTTCTCTATACCCAATAATATTTTTATGGATAGGCGAAAAGTGATATACCCCCAGTATACATACAGCGGGAATGTGTGGAAATTTTTTTTTAATTTTCGTATCATAGAGTAACTATATTTTTTTTTAATGAAGAGTATATTTTTTTAAAAAGAATGGAATGTTATTTTCATAATAACACAATTTATAATCTTTTTTCATTAAGAATTTTTTCATTTCATTTTAAACACAAACTATTTATATAAACCCTTATATATATATATATATATTTATATAGGAAGGAAATCATTCTTCTACATCTTACTCTCATGAAATGCGTCAACGTTCCTTGATATTAGCAAAAGCTATTCTTGAAGGCTCTAGGGGATGGTTTATTAGTAGAATTCTCAATTTGGCTACGATGTATCGTGAATATCAAGTAAATATAAAAATAGAGAAATTTTAGAGAGTATGCAGTGTAGGAATTTAGAATGCAAAATTTACAGTGTTTTGAAAACTTTATATATCCTTAAAAAAAAAAAAATTTTTTTTACTCTTCAAATCGATCTAGGTTAATACAATTTTGCCAATTTATTTTTCCATGAATTAAAAAAAAAAATAAAATTTTGCAAAGGAAATTTTCCTACTTAAAAGTATACACTCTCTCTAGTGTATACAAATCTCTCTTTTAGACGAATTCTTATATTGAAATCTATCTTTAAAAAAATAAGGATTGTACATGGAAATATATAAACGAATTAAATGTAATTTTTATTAGAATTTTTCTTGAATTTATTTTTTTGTATAACATTTCCTTTTTAGATTATTTTTTTTATTTCAAAATACATACATTTTACCTCTTTAATTGAGTATAGAGGATAGATTTTTTTTCATTATTTTAAAAATATGTCCATGATTTCAGAGCTTGATTTCCTTTCCAGATTTATTTCTGAAGGATGCTATTCTTTGTAAAGAAATCCATTCAAAGGATGCAGGTAAAAAGGAAGGCATTAGAAAAAGAGAGATGTATAGAGAGAGGAGAATTAAAAATGGAAATGTACAATTTTTTAGTGTAGAAATGATTTTTTTACATCTTGTAATCATTTTGGGATGGTAGGAAGGAAATTATAGAAAAGTATAAACGTTTCAATTTTATAATTAGAAAAAAAAGTTTATTTATTGTCATTTAAAGGGGATTATTTTCCATATTTTGTTTTGTACTCCTTTATTAGTTTATTTTATTAAATTTTTCTTACTTTAGAACCTCTAAACTACTTGGAAATTCCATCAAAATTGAAATCTGTTCTTCAAACTGCTTATAATAAAAGCCAATGGGCTGCTTTGATGGATTGTATGAAAACAAAAGGCATCACACTTATACAAGGGCCTCCTGGTAAAACTTTCTTTCATATTTCTCTCTTTATTGAAATAAAAATTTCAATATTTTAATGTATAGAAATTTGTTATTTTTTTATAGTACTTGTTGTATTTCATTTATTATTTTTATCATTTTTCTTTAGTATCTTCTTCTCTTCATTTTACTCAACGCATTTCTCTCTCTTCTTCTCTCTTTCAACGCAGCGCATCTCTCACTCTCTGTTTCTCTTATCTCTCTCTCTATTATATCTCTCTCTATTACATCTCTCTCTATTTTATCTCTCTCTATTTTATCTCTCTCTATTATATCTCTCTATTATTTCTCTCTCTATTTTATCTCTCTCTATTATATCTCTCTATTATTTCTCTCTCTATTATCTCTCAACTTATCTCTCTCTCTTTCTCAACTTATCTCTCTCCCTCCCTCCTTCATCTCTCTCCCTCCCTCCTTTATCTCTCTCCCTCCCTCCTTTATCTCTCTCTTTCTCAACTTATCTCTCTCCCTCCCTCCCTCATCTCTCTCCCTCATCTCTCTCTCCCTCATCTCTATAACAAATATTCATTAGAAAATATAAATTTTTTTATAAAAAAATTCAGGAACTGGCAAAACGGCTACGATTATTGGAATATTGAGTGTACTACTGAATGCTACAACGAAAGCAATTCCTACTGAAAAATATATTTCTCATGTAATAAAATAAAGGAGACTATTCTTATGTATCTCTTTTTGCATTTCTTCATTCGTTCATAAAACTTTCTAAGCCATGCCTTTGATAATAGTTTTCTTTCTTTAAAGTAGCATTATTTTTGTTTTATTTAAAGATTCTATTATATATACAGCATCTATTCTACAGAACTGCAGTTTATATTTTTATATTTTTTTAATAAATAAAACTACTATGAGGAGGTAAACATATACTCTTTATCAAGAAGAGTTAGAGAGAAAGGTCGTAAATAGTGGAAATGAAATACAATGCTATCTGTAGAGAGATATTTAGTAAAGAAAGAGAGAAAAACAAAATTAGTAGGAATGGAATGAACTATGGTGAGAGAATAAAAGAGGAAACTATTGTTATACTTTCTTTTACTTTTCTATTTTAGATATAAAAAAAAAATGGAATTTCTTCATTTTTTCTCTTTGAAATGATTTTTACAGTTTTAACTGTGTATTTACATTTTCTCAAAGTTTTTTTTTTCTTTTTCTCAGAACTCTTCTGAAATTTCTTCCTTTGTGGCCTCCTCCTCTTTGACAGAAATATCTCCACAGCAAGGCAACCTCTCTGTTCTATCCTCTTCTTCTCTTTCTCCTTATTTAGATCGCCTTCAACCGTGGATTTTTCAATCAAAGTATACACCTTGGTATGTAAAAAGGAATGGTTGAGAGGATATATATATGTAGGATATATTTATTTTTATTATTATTATTTTTATTTTATTTTTATATACTTTTTTAATATATTTTCTCTCACTTTTAAGTAATATTTTATTGTTTTAAAATTTATTTTCTCTCAAATCTCACCATTTTGTAAACATACTTTTCATTTTTATATATTTTATGCTATTCCTTTAGGTATGATGAAATGGAATATACAATGGAAGAATTAGAGCAATTTAATCCACATATTGGAAAAGAACAGCAGCAGGCCATCCTTAGAATTACAGATCGTGGAGATTCTCTCAAACCTTGGTGGAAGTTTAAAAGAAAAAAAAAATTAATGAAAAAAGAGAAAAATAAATTGAAAATACTATAAAAAAAATAACTATATAAAGAAGAAGAAAACAAACTATAAAAAGAAAAAAAAATAGAAAAGAGAAAAAACAAACACATCATCAAAAAAAAAAAATTTAATAAAAATAAAAAGGATAAAAGAGGAATATTCTGTGTAGAAATAATCCTTTACAGTTTTATGAAAAAGGAATTATATATATATATCGAATTAGATTCTATTTTTTTCTCCAACATTTTATCTACAAACAATTGAGAGGAAAAAAAAATAGGAGGGGAGGAGGGGGGAGGATATTTTACTTTCTTTATTTTTTCTGAATATATATATTTTTTTTTTATTCCTTGTATATATTTTATATGTTTCTAAGGTTTAGTTTTTTTTTTTGAATAGTCTCCATTATAAATATATATATACTTAACTTTCTCTTTCTATTATGATAACATATTATCAGGAGAATCCTTGTGTGTGCCCCTTCTAATGCGGGAATAGATGAAATATTAAAACGTTTAACACTTTCTCCAAAAGAAGGAGGAGGAATCTTTGATGAAACAGGAAAACATTTTTCTCCTTCTGTATGTTGTATGCTTTATAAAAATATAAAAAATAAAATTTCTTTAAAAATAAAGAGTAAACATTTTTTATGAATTTTTTTCAATGAAAAGAATTTATTTGAAATTATTTTTTGTTAAAAAGAAGACTTATGAATAATAAAAGAATTTATTCAATGGAATTTTTTTTTTTTTACATTTCTTTTAAATCCATTGTTTAAAGATAATTTCAAGGAGTTTTTATTTTTTTTTCTAGTATATATATCTTTTCATTCCAAAGAGAGAGATGTAATTCTCTTTATTTTATTTATTTATTTATTATATTTTATACATAGATTATACGTGTTGGACCGAATATTCATCCTGATTTGGCCCAATATAGCTTAGAATATAAAGCAAGTCAACGTATGAAAGTAAAGCAATCTCAAAGAAATGAAGATCGTGTAGGTATTAAACATGCTTTATTGAAAGAATCTCAGGTAGTATGTGCTACACAATCTGTGTGTGGATCAAGAGATATGGTTTCCTTTCATGGAGGATTTGATACTGTTGTCATTGATGAAGCTTCTCAGGTTGTATTTTTATATATTTTTTTCTACATTTTTAATTAATTTTTTAAAGAGAGGCGGATGAATTTTTTAAATGCATTTTTATATATTTTTAAGAGTTGAGATAAATATAATGACACACACATTAGGAAAGTATGCACAGTAGCTTCTTCTTCTATATATTGAACTATATATAACAAGCATTATGCATTTTATGTCCAAAATGGATACATATTTTCCATTTTTTGTTATAAATATCCAAAAAAAAAAAATGCTTCTTCACTTTAAAAAAAAAAAATATATAATTTTTGTTCGTTTATTTCTATTTTTTTTTTTACATTATAACTTTCTTTCTTTGACTCCTCTATTGCATTCTATGATTTTTTTATAGGGTGTTGAATTATCTACATTAATTCCACTCCGCTTGGGCTGTCAACGCCTCATCTTAGTCGGCGATCCACGGCAATTATCGGCTACGGTTATCTCTAAAACAGCTATTGAACATGTAAAACATTATGCTTCATCTTTATATAGAGTTTATATTATTTTTTTGTATATATATATTTCTATTAGAAGATACTTTGGAATGTTATTTTCCTGTTTTTATTCTCTTATAATATTTTTTTTATATATTTTTTTTTATCATTCTCTCTCCCCTCCTCACCCCCCCCTTTTTCTATCCAAGGATATAGGCTTCTTCTAGTCTCATCCATTTCTTTATAGTCTTTGAATATCTCTTTTACTTATACATTATGTATAGAAAATAATTTCTCTTTGAAATTATTTTTTCATCTCCTCTTCAGCTGCTGCTCACCTTTCTCTTCCTCTGAGATTCCACCTGTTAAAATTTTGTTTACATGGATTTATTGTGGATGTTATGCTCACAGAATTATAATATTTCTCTCTTTCAACGACTGGAAGGTGTAAATTTTAAAGTAAACATTTTGAGTACACAATATCGAATGCATCCAGAGATTTCTCGATTTCCTTCTACTACGTAAGATTTTTTTGAAATATAAAATTTTTTATTTTTAATAATAAAAATAGCAGAGAAAGTAACTGCACAAAATAAAAATAAAAGATAAAAGAGAAAATTACAAAATGTAAAAAATATAAGGATATGAGAAATGATCGATTAGAAATAGAAATATAAATAATGTTGGAATGCAGAGGAAGGTTTGATTTTTATTTTGAGATGAGAAATGGAGAATGGAGAGAGAGAAAGTAGAGAGAGAGATAATAGAGAGAGAGAGAGAGATATATAATAGAGAGATAATAGAGAAAGATAATGGAGAGAAAGATAATAGAGAGAAGAGAAATAATAGAGAAAAGAGATTATAGAAAACCATTTAGAAAATAGAAACTATTCTGAAGTATATTTTTTACAAGTAAATTTCAGAATGTAGAAAAATGTCTACAAAATAGAGGAAATACACCTTACTATGAGAAAAACTCGCCACACTGAGTACAGTCTCTTGATATATTATATTTTTTCTTCAAGAATATACATTTTCTAGTTCTCTTTATTACTATAGAGAAATACAAACACCTTGCTTATAAAACATGTTTTTGTTTATATAATAAAATTCCTATAAATATTGGATTTCTACAGCTTTTATAATTCTCAATTGAAGGATGCAGAAAATATATTACAGCTGGCGATTCCTCCTTTTCCTTGGAATACAATTCCTCTCTTTAAACCTTTGGTTTTTTTTACTATTGATTCACAACATGTGGTACATTTTAATTTTATATTAAGAAATAGGAAGTAGGGTGTTAAAATTTATTTTTTTAATAATAAAAAAGAAACATTGACATATTTTAAATGCAAAAATATTTTCTCCTTGCATTCTATATCTCTTTCTCTCTGTTTGAGAAAATTTTATTCTTTGTGTATGCACTGCCTTCTTCCTTCTCTCTATATATTCGATTCTATAGGAAGAAGGAAGTTCTCTTATTAATACAGAGGAAGCTTTCTTTGCTGTACAACTTTTGGATCTCCTTCGCTCTGTTGTATGTTTTATAGTCTTAAAAAGTTTCCATTTTTTTATATATTAAGAAATAAATTTCATTTTAGAGGAAGGATACGAGAGTAGAGAGATGAGACAGCGAGATGGGGGGAAGGAGGCAGAGAGAAGGAAAGAGTAGAGAGCTGTAGAGTGTCTATACAGTGGATAAACCTGTTTAAGACAAGCCTCCAAAATTAATATTTTTTTTAATAGATTTATTTTTTTTTTTTTTTTAGTAGATTTTCTTTTCTTTTATATTATTTTTTAAAATAAATTTACTTTTTTTTTTTTTTTAATAGATTTATTTTTCTGGTATATTATTATTTTTTTTTGAATCTATTTCAAGTTATTAGAAGTGGGTCCTTCGAATCCTCCATGGACTCAACGTGTGGCTATTATTAGTCCCTATTCTATGCAAGTTCAACGGATTCGTCGACTTGTGAAATCTTTATTAGGCATTCCAATGGGGAAACTTTGCCCCATAGATGTAAATACAGTGGATGGTTTTCAGGTAAAGTTTCCATCTGCATTGTATGGAATTTTATATAGAGAGGATATTTATCCTTTGTTTTTTTATTACGAGAATATTTTTAATGAATAGAAATGTAAATTGTATGGAGAGAGATTTTTTTTTTAAAATTGAAAACTATTGAGTAACAAAAAATCTCTCAAATTGAAAGTTATTTAGTAACAAAAAATCTCTCTTTTAAAAATAATTGAAAACAGTCTCTACTTTCCTTAATAAAAATGGAGGATAAAATTCTCTTTATAGATATAGGAGGATAAACTTCGGATACTTTGATGATTTCTAATCATTTTAGTCTCTTTTATATTAAAATCTATAGTGAGAATACTGTATTTAAAAAAAAAATATAAACAATATACTCTATAACATAACAAAAAGAGAATCTCAATTTTTATAATAAAAAAAATTTAGTTTTATTCTATCCATATCTACTGTATTTGGATTTTTTAATTTTTTTTTCATTAAATAGGGACGAGAGAAGGATTTTGTTATATTTAGTGCTGTTCGAGCACATTTTGTTGGAGATGGATCAACAAAAAAAAAATCGATTGGATTTTTAGCAGATGAGAGGCGAATGAATGTGGCCCTCACACGAGCTCGATTGAACTTATGGGTGATTGGGAATGGCCGCTTTCTGATGGGGAATCCGCATTGGTGTCAATTTTGGAAACATTGCTGTAATACAGAAACTCTCTTTAATGTGAATTTTGAGAGGCTACCTCAGAAAGATTATCTTAAACGATGGTTATGTGGATTTTTTAAACGTCAACCGGTAAGAGTTGATTTTTTATTTATTTATTATTTCAATGACGAGAAGGATCCGTTTTGTATAAAAGAGACCTGTAAAACAAGAGAAGAAGAGGGATTTTGAAATATTTAAATGTATCGGTTAGTTTTCAGTATTTTTGTTATGAGATTCATTTGAATTTGAGAGAAACTAGTTGTAGTTTAAGAAAGGGGGTATGTTGGGCGGTTTCAAAGATTTTAAAGTGTGCAAAGAAGGAGAAATCTATTCTATTCTTTGTGAAATTTTGTCTTGTGTGGTTTAAAATTGATTGTTTTACATTTGGGGATGGAAAGTATTTAATTAGGAAGGGGAAATTTTTTTTTTTAAAAGGGTTACAAATATATATATATAACTATTTTTATGGAATCGTTTTTGTTTTGTAAATTTTTTTTTTTTTTAATTACTGCAGGAAGCTCGAAAACTACTTTCTCTCCATGTTCCTAATTTTTTGAATACGATGGAAAGAGAGATGGCTATTGGACAAGAGGAAATTGCTGCCGATACGGATATAGTGAATTCCCTTGCAATTGCGTAATCTTTTTTCTTCGTTTATTTTTGTGATTTTGAAAATCTACATTTTGGTAGTAAGTGAGCGTTTTAAATTTTTTTATTTTTGAAGATTTCACGTAAAGCAAATTGTAAATGCGTTGTGTGGGTATCCTTTAATTTCCATGCTTTTTTTTCCATTGATTTCATGTATAGCTTGGTTAAAAGAGTATCTGGCTGTATATCTTCGTTTCTTTGTACTTCAGGAGTAAGACTTTGTCTTCTTTGCAAGAAGATGCACGTATTCTTTCCTCAGATTTCTCATATACGGATTTGGATGAAGGAGATGTGGAATCGAATGTCTCAATATTGTATGCAGTTTTATGAATAGTGACTTTTTTATTTGAATAGAATGTTTCATACGATTGCAAGTCTTAAATTTTTTGGTTTTTGAAGATTTTTCGTGGTTATTAGGCGTAGTATTCATAAGATATTTCTTGCAAGCTGCGAGAAATCACTTCCATAGCAAGTTGCACCACCTCTTGACGTGAACAAAAATGTACATTTATGGGTGCTCTCTTGTATTCTCTATTTTTAAAATCATGCTGTCTTGCTTATATTTTTGCATTCAAAGGCCTTTATTTACTATTTCCAATCATCCTGTAAAATCCTATGGTGTGTGTTTTCGAAATATGAAAAATGTATACGTTCTTGAAGGAGAAGTGCAATTCTGTTGCTTATTTTTCTCTTTGGCAGAAGGAATCCTCAAGAAGGCGAGGGACAACTTGGCATTACAAACTCTTAAAATACCTAAGTGAAACACTTTTAATTATTTTATTAAAATTATACGCAGCCTGCCTGACGAGAATCCTCTTTAATTTTAGCTAGGAATTTACTTGTCGAAATGACAAAGAAGAGAGAGATTTTTCAAGTACTACAGCAATCCGCTCAATGTGTATATCCCTCTATTATTTTTGTAGAATAACATTTTCCACTACTCGATGGTTTTGTATTTTTCTAATGGAATGCCCCGTCTCCCCTTTACCTTTACAACGATATGGAAATTTCGCAACTGTTTTAGCTGGAAGTACACTTTATACGAGTGAAATCTACGGCAGTATATTCGCAAACTGCTGTCTCTATATGTTTTGTAATGCAATGGGTTTGCCTACTAGGCGTAGCGAGAACTCAAAGTAGGTTGTTGAAAAATTTTCGAACTGCGGAAATACCATCTTGTTAGCTAATCTTACAGGGTTCTTTTAGAAACAAAGTCACAAAAGTGATTGGACACTGAATTATTTATTTGTTATTCTGCTTAAATTGGAAAATATGTGGCAATTAGTGCGACTGTTTATCTTAAAATAGAACACAATCTTACTAACCAGCAGCATTAGTTCAAGGAAAATTGAAAACGAGAGTATTTGTTCTCTATCTATGGGTGTTCATCTTAAAGAAATCTCAATACTTCAAGCAGCGAGGAAGTTCGTAACTTTGATGGTGAATTACTATTCTTCATATTAGCACCCTATCCGGGGTAGGCAGCGGAGAAGAAAATTACAGAAATGCCCAAAGAAACAAATAATATTGCGACTACTTTACAATTAAAATATGTCATTGAACGCGTTCTACTGTGTTAGTTACCGCGGTTTTTCTACTTCTGCATTCGTTCGTACGTTTGTGGTAGATAAGGTATTTCCTGGACGAAGTGATCGAAGAGTCATAGCAGCATCGTGCCAGCTGTCTAAATCTTCACAGGAAGAGCATGAGCGTGTACTCACGGAATTTCCTGCTATTTTCTCTGCAGTATAAAAAGATTTTGGAAAATAGTTCAATTGCCTGTTGATACTGTGGCGTTTCAATTTATCATTACGTATATTATTATAGTCAGTGTCAACTCGTTTGAAAATTATAGTGATACCTCGACCAAGGGTACCATTGTTGCTCTGTGTTTGGTTATAGGCTGAAATGCACGAGAAGAAAATACGCATCAGAATATACTATTGAAAATAAGTAATTTATTGAAAAAAGATTGCTAAGGAGTTAAAAGTTGAATTACGACATGAATTTTAAAATGTTCCAATGAATGAGAATCTGTGACGTTTATTTGATTACAGACGACTTTTCCCTCTGCATTGCGATGGCAATGCGCTCGGTACCGTCACTTTACCAAATGATATGTATGCAGCATCAAGTATTTATTACGTATAGATCTTTCCCAACTTAGATATTTTTTAAGTATATCTCTATTTTTTCCTCCACTTTCATGTACTGCACGTTTGTAAATCAAATCGAAGTGATAAAAGTAGGCTGCTCCCTGCTTTCCTACACCAAAATTATTAACCTGAGAGATTTATCGCCGACTCTATACGTTTATAGCAGAGCTTTGCTAAGAGAGGCTCAATGATTTGTTGACCTCCAAATGTGCCATTTGGATATGCAAACTGAGTTCGCCCTGGCGAAGAGGCTGGTAATCTCGCGTCATAGCGTGCCAGGTTACATTTTTTCGTATAGAACTTATGAGTAGCCAACGGTCCATGTGGGTGTAAGCGGTAGGGTGAGAAGCAAACTTCCAATAGCTGTAACTCAGGGAATCCCGCAGTCACGGAGACATGATCGTGATTAGGGATGATAGAAAACTAGAAAAATAATGCATTCAAACAATATTAAAAGAAAGAAATTGCCTTCCTCGTTGCTCGTCAACAAATTGCAGATGCCCTTGCTTGGGTTGATAAGCTCAAGCAAGGAAAAATTCGACAACTTAGTTTTGTTAAAAGCAATTTGACGCGCAAGATTGCCTACCACTGCTGAAAAAACAAAACTACATTTACTATGCGACAGTTATATCACAGAATGGTAGCATATCAAAAGCGGAGGCTAGAATTTGGATTGCAATTAGAAATTTCAATCAAGTCACACTTACTTTAATCGGGATGTGCAGATTGAGGGTTTTGCTGAGCTTGGACATCTCATAAGCTAAATCCCTTCCCATACTCCAAGGAATTAAGGAATCTTTTTCACCATGTTGTACATATATTCGCAAATTTTGGAAAATTTGAACGGAAGGGACAGCCTCCTTTAACTCTGTAATTTTTAAATCAAGTGGTAAAGTATAAATCTCACTAAAATCAAGTATTTGCAATAATGAAACTAAAGGTAAATAATACAGAAAGCAACCATCAGTGAACAATTGCTGGCTCTAAAGCAGCTAAGGAAATTTCTTTGGATACAAGTAGAGCACATTAAAGAAAACATTATTTGCCAGTATCAAAAGATAACCACTTTACTTTTCATAGTAAAAAAACATTTTTGGGTTTCAGCAATGTTGTTCCATTCTATTGAAGAGCTAACAAAACCACTCAAGGCTTTTGATAATAAAGTGCCTATTTTCTCTTGTGTCATGCGTTTGGCCATATCTTGAGTTGATGTGAAAGGTGATACAAGCATGAGGCGGTTAACCTAAAAAAATTTCAGAAAAGTTAGGTTTAAACGCATCTATCAAACTAAAAAAATTACACCAGTAATTTTTTCTTTTGTTTTTTTCCAACTGTTGCAATTGAAATTATTCAAATCAACAGTTTGAAGAGCGCAGCACAGCTTTTTATTCAAACTATTTTAAAAATATTTCTTCTTTTCGAATGTGTAGCTTGCCTTCCCCGTTTAATGTAAAAATGAGCATTCTTTTTCAATTTTGATGCAGGTCACTTCTCACCTGAAGCTTTATCATATTTTTTGCAGCATTTTCTCTTTTCTCCTCTGGAAAGATATGTCGATATTCCGTATTCAGACTTTCGTTTATTTCATCATTGGTATATTGAATGTGACAAATATCAGACAGTGTCAGACACAATTTGCTTCTTTCTTTTTTACTCTGCAATTAGAATCGAAAAAGTAGTTCAATCAATCAAAATATAGCGGGTTGTAAAACATAGAAATTGGACATTTTCGTACTGGTTCGCTAGTTCTAGATGACGCATTGTGATAAAATGATTTTGATTTCAATTCCGGTAATGATCCATTTGATTTGAAAGAAAAATTCGTAGACAACAATTCTGAAGTACCTGATGCAACCTTTTCCCTATAATTACATTTATATCTTGTAAAAAATTAGAAATTTTCGGGTTTTTTTAATTATTTTTGATATATCTCTTAAGATGCTTCTATCTTAATAGAACTACAAAAATATTTGCTAATTAATAGATTTTATCATAGATTAATAAAACCTTATTTTTTGTATTGGCACTCACTTTGAACTTTGAATATCATTTTGAATGGCTTCGCTAATATCTGCCAAGAGATTTATAGCCTAAAAATAATACAATATTTCATACTCGTCATTTTATAAACCAGCTTTTATTCTGCCTTAAAACATAAAATAAATCAGAAAATTTTTAAAGAAAATTTTCCTAGATTCTGCTGGCAAACCAATATTTCGAAATGTTAGTTGGAAAAAGCAAATACATTTTTATAGAAAGCGCTGTATTATAGTATTGTCTTACCACAGCGCAGCCAAGTGAATATCCATGAATGTTTAACACAATGTTTGTAACGTTATGTATCTCTAATAATTCTTTTATTCCATGCTTCAGTGCCTATACATAAGTAAATACATGCACTATTTACAGCTTTTTTTAATAACTTATTTCTAGCAAAAAAAAATCAAAATTGCATTTTATAGAAAAATATATAAGCTCAAGCACACGGGAAAGTTTTATAAACTTTCAGTATATTACAAAAACTTAACATAGTTTCATTAAATCAATCAATTTGAAATTTTTATTAGCAGAATTAAAAGTATTTCTTTCGAGAATACCTGAAAAACAGCACTTCTTATAGATGTAGGACTAGGATACCCTGTGGAATTTCCATACCCAGGATAATCCACAAGCAAAAAAGCTAAGCGAAATTTTTGATCTTCTGCTACTGTTGACATATCATACAAAAATGGACCAAAAGAATTGTAGTTACGCTCTTCCATATTTCCATCATCTGATGTCTCCACATTTTCCAAAGAAGAAGAAGAAGGAAGACTAGAGCCACCTAAAGCAACAGGATAAATAAAATATAAAAAAATACATTATGGAGCTAAAGCTAGAATAAACCTAGATAACAAAAGCATTTAAAAATACAGCATACATTTAATAAACTTGCCAATTTAATAAATCAAGCATTAGACTAAAAACATACCATAACTATGATTACTGGAGGCTGTGGTGCTCCCGGTTGAAGTTAATTTAGAACTGTTATTTGAGGAGCAAACTTTCATTCCCTATAGAATTTATTTTAAAAAGCGTAAATTTATGTAGCACTCAAAACAGTAAGTTGTATAACAATATAATTTTAAGCTCATAGTAATTGTGGAAAGGCTAAAATAACAAAAGAAATAAAAAATTGCGTTGCTGTAACTTGTTTATTAATGCATTTATTTGCACAAAGTTAGCATTTAAAATCAAGAATTTGTGCATAAATGTTAGCTTAAAATATTGCTACATTATGAAATATAAAAATTTTATTAATACACCAACATTATGATTAAACTTGTAAAAATTTATTTTAAAACTAAATGAACAAGTCATGTGATATCTAAGCTTATTCACAAAATCACATTATGAAATAATTTTTGCATTAAATTAAAAACAATTTGCATATTAAAACATTGATTACTATGGCCTAAAAAATACTAAAATATTTTTTAACAGCAAATACAATCAAAATGGCAAATTTGTTACGTAATATAATACTACAAACCAGACGATGATATAATTGAAAAACATCCAAAGGTGATTTTCCTTGCCACCAAGTTGTTCCATGCCCTTCTTCGGGTGATTCAATAGTTCTATCTTGAATAACTTCGTCTGCTTCCCAAAATTCTGATGGAGGTATTTCAGAAGCCCATCTTAAAAACTTCCAAGCTGTTGAAATGCCTAATAATGTAAAATTAAATAATCTTAAACAGTAAAAGCTATAAAAAAAGTCAGTTTATATATTTTCTAAAAGGAATAATATTAAACTATTTTGTTCTTTCAATCGCACTTAACATGTTAAATTATTTTTTTCCTAATTATGCTTTTATATGCAATGGTATTTTAAAAAAATGGAAAAAGTTAGAATTTTCACAAACCATCCAAAGCCATCATATCTTTACCACCCAGAAGTACCCATAAATGTACTGGTAATGCTGGTAACGCTGATTGAATATTATTTCCTTTTTCAATTTTGAAAGTTTTCATTTCTGTAACATTTATAAGTATAGAGTAAAAGGGAAGAACTTGTTATAAAAGAACAAATAAATCATTTTAAAAACATTGATAATTTTTTGAGCATTGCTTATAATCCACTCTTTTTATAAGATAATATAATTTGCGATATCTTATTTTTAAAATTAACTTACTTTTAGCAAGTTTTTTTACCCTTATCTCATATTCATCTGTGGTTAATGGAAATCGTGGCAGTAACTCTGGATTTAGTGGAGACATACTATCGAGCACAATACCACTATTGGCATCAACTCTTGAAAAACGCTTCCAAGCACCAAGCGAAAGCCAATCATCGTCAGAAGTATAACATTGTAAGCCTGGATAAATACATAAAAACATTTTTGCAAGCTGCAGTACCCACTATAATTTGATATTTTTCTATTCAAAAAATATGCTATAATAATTCAATTCGCCGTTTGAATCACTAAATATTTATGATTTTCCTAATCTTAAAATTACAAAAAAATGTATTCACTGCATATTATATTTTCTTACAATTTGCGATTGCTCGATCATGTGGACAAATAGGAGGAATTAAATAAGCATGGTAAATGGCAGGCTTTTTATTTGTTACGACAAACGGTTCCTAAAATTTTAGCGGCGAATATAGACAAATATCTTAGCATAAAGCTAGTAAATTGAATATTTATTATAAATAATCACTTTATTAATTTATTTATTATTAAAACAGGATAAGCTATATAATAAAAAGAAAAGCATAGTTTCATGTCTTTTTTGAATTTAATTTTAAATTAAGCACTTTTCAAGTATGAAATTGAGTATCATTTATACGCAGTACAAGATTTCTAATTTTAAGTGTTTTCTGCCAAATTGAATATTTAAAAATACTTCTACCTGATCTTTAATTTTCTACAAAAAATATAGAAGTAGATTAGTCGTTAATATGTTTGTGAGTTCTCCTTTTTCTAGCCTTTCCAGAGACTCAATTTTGTACTAAATGACTTGATGATATAATATTTTATCATCACATACTACAAATCAGTGGCGCAGCTTTACTTACATATTCTGCATGTGGTTTTTCACAATAGTATTTTGATTTGATTATTTTTTATTATTGTACCATATAAATTATGTCCGTCAATTTTTGAATGTAATCTTCAAATATTCCTCTTATTACGGTGTAGTTTCCAAGAAAATTCTCAGTGGCATCATACTTTCTAGGATTGTAGCAAAATATTTCTTGCCAAGAATTTGTCCAATTCGAAAGAGTCACGGGTGTGCGATGTATTCGAACCTTAAAGTATACAATAGGCAAAACAATGTATCCCGAAATTGTTTTAAACGTAAACAATAAAAATTATTTAAAGTATCGATTACTATTTTAAAAGAAACTCAGAAACATCTTAAATTGTAAACCGTAATTTTGATTTACTATTATTTATCTGGCTGTTGCTTTGCTTCGGAAATTGGTATGCTTTAAAGATTATGTGGTCATAAAGCGTGATGTTTAAGCTAACCTTTTCTTTACTTAATAAATGTGAAACATAGAAATACTTACTGCAGGAACTTGTATTCCGTCGCGAAAGGTTACACGGTATTTGTATATTTTATCTGCATCGATCATTTGCGTCTAATTGCAATAACATAATGTATTAGCTCTCGTTTCATTTTTATTTCCATGCAGATTTCTGCGTCCGTTTCAAATTCACCCCCGTAACTAAAAATGGAACTTCGAAAATAAATTAGTTTACTGCTTATCATTTTCTCTTGAATGCATTAATAAATGAGAGATACGTCGATAGTATTTTTAAATTTTATCTGTAACATCAATCGATGGAATTCTTGCTGCTCGGAATGAATTTCTAAGATATAACTATAAGTTATAAATACTAACACACAATATGGCTGAGCATATTTCGATTTTGTTTATATAATAGTTTATATTGCTGGAAAATCAAAACGTTATACATTAAAGTTTCAGAATGACGTAAGGGTATAACTCTACCAAACTCACAGGTTTTGCCAGAATTCGTCGATCCTTCAGTGTTGCAGGGACAGCACGTGTCCTCGCTCGCTGCGGGTAGCGCCTACTTATTTTAGGATCCGCAGTTGATACATCTTTTTTCAAGGAATTCATGGTAGTTCTACTACTCAACTTTTTGAATGTGGAACTTTCAATGTCATCCAAATAAACCGTGTTTGCTCTTTCCAGCATGGCTGAATTACCAGTGTAATTCCCATTGTCAGCGCCACTTAATGGTTTGCTGAGGCATTTGGATGCTGCCTCATTATTGCCTTGGGCGGATAAAAATGATGTAGCCACGAAATTTTGTTTATCTTGTTTTTTGTAGTTGGATGAAACTAATTCACGAAAACTACTGGTAGTGGAAGATGTCATTGCCATATTAGCCTTAGCAGAACGACTAAATGTTAGTGTCCGGAAGTCTGGTTGCCATGCTGGCTTTTGTAGTATTGGCTTACCTTTACGATCAAGTGTATTTTGATAAAACGCGTCTACGTTTACTTTGTAACTACCATTTCCATTTCCAGGGATTCCAGTTTTTGTCTTGTGAAAATCGAACGGAGCAGTGAGGGGAGAAGGTGGGGAAGAGTTAAAGTTATTAGAATTGTTAGTAATAGCGACGCTAGGCGGTTGGATACACGAATACTGCTGCTGTGGTAATGACGAGTTGAATGGTTTCTGCTGCCGAATCATTGTTGGAGGAATTAATTGAAACGGCTGTCTCCGGGTAGGATATTGCTGCGTAACGCATTGTGGTGAAGGAAATGGCCATAAAAGATTTTTACTGGAGTATCTCGAAGTGCCCCTTTGCACACCTTCTGCTCCATTTAGTCGAATGCACGGTGGCGGGTTTAACTCTTTTGCTGTGACCCTTGATCTGTCACTTTCCGTAGGAAGATGCGACAAAACAGCGCAGCTAAGAGATCTTTTCGAGGAATTATTTTGTAACACGTGGTCGCCATAGCTGGTCATCCGGTTACGCACATCTGGAATCATAAGAATTTTGCGCTCTGCATTAAGTGCATGCTTAGATACTTGTAGCTCCCCATTACCCATAGCATTAACGTAGTTCATCACCATTACTCTCAAACGAATTCCTGTGTTTCAATGTGCTATTTTAGACAATGATTATAGCCGTAGCAGCACTGATTGTATCCAAATATATCAATTCATAACCCATTCGTTCATCAAAGGATCACATATTTTTGAAAGAATGCAAATTGGCTTTTGAAATGAGTTTGTGGAAAAACTGAGGATGTGATGATATTCAGAGAAAGTAGAGCAAAATTTTATTCTACGTCACGGCTTAGTTAAAATAATCAAGTAGTTCATGCAAAACTTTTGCGTACCCTGTACGTTTTATTACTGTAATAAAGAAGTATGGCTAAAGTTACATTCAATCTTAACCAGTTCCACATTAAGGGAATTTAACATCATTGTGCCGGGGAAAGACACAAATTTACTGAGAAAAGTAAAGAGTAACATGATTTACGGTTGGTATGCCAACTTTTGTATTTTTTAAAAACAGTTGTAGCATTCTATGATTCATAAGCACAGAATATTTACATACGAAACATGCTATCGCGACACCTAACATTCAAAATTTTGCGAAAACACAAAATTTTGACAACAAAATTATATTTTTATGTCAAAGCGATCCATAAATTATGTAAGCGCTCCTTGCACGCAAAAATTAATGTCACTTTTTGTTCAAGTTCAGAGCATTGCCTAAAATTTTCTTTGTAGCGACGGCTTAAATTACCTCAATTGCAGTCTAACAGTTGCAATAAAAATTGCATTAATTTGTGACAATCTGCAATTTAAGGAAAAAAGTCAGCGATATTCACCCAAAATTTAAGTGTGTAAATTGCATACTATCCAATTTTTTTGCATTATTGAAAGAAAAAGAAACATGGTGAAAACAGTGACATCTTTTGATCTAAACGTCCCTACAAGGGTATGTAATGCATTGTTCGGCACTTGTTTCCATATTGACAATTACTGCACCCCAAAAAAGTAGTTTGGTTGCTGGGGCGATAAAAAGATGCTTTTATCCAAGGGGGGCTGTCTAGGAAATTGTTTCTCAAGCATTTGTTCTACGAGGTGCAACCCATTTTTAGAAACCTCTCAAATATCTAGTGGATGCAAACACTATGTAATATTTAGCTCTACTTATGCTAAATCAAGCACAAAATAAAGCAAAAATTGTACTTTCCTTTTTTAGAATATCGGAGTGATCTGGCTTAACTAGTTTGAACATGCAAAACGATACGAGAATAAAATTTTCAAAAGGCGAATTGCGACGTCGCATTTCTCAACATATTTTAGCAAGAGAAAGTCAACTACATTGTAAGAAATCTTTCTTTTCAACTTTAACTTTGCAATGATTACTACAAAGTAATGTCAAATGATGACAAAAATGCTAATTACCTCCCCAACAGGGGTGTATTTTATTGATAATGCTGAGGTATTCTTAACAAAGTGTGGGCCAATATCTGCATAATGAAATATTGCTGGAAAAGTTAGTTTTTATGTGAAAGAGGAATAATTTCTCACCATTGTTGTCAGCACAAAGTTATTAGTCCATTATGGTAGGGCCCAGTGAATTACTCACAACAATCGACACTTACAAGCTGTTTTTTCACATGCTTTGTCACACATGTACATGTCTTGACCACTCCAGTATTTGTTACTTATTAACAGACAACTAGAGCCACTTTTTTAGAAAATATTTTTTAGAGGAGACCAGCATCTCGGTTATATATCTACTCTAACTTACAAAATTTGGTGCCAATTCTAGCAATTGGCAAATATTCTATATATGCCAGAAAGGACTCATGAAAAGTATCTAATACAAATTCTTGGCTTGCAGTAGTGTTAGAAATATCATCAGGAAGAAGATAATATGAATAGTAAAATGATAGTTGACAGATGGAATGATGGTTAATGAATAAAAGTACCGCTACTGTGGAATAATGATCTAGTATTTCTTTAATCTAATAATAAAAAATTTACTATGGATATTAAAGACTCTTTCCCAATATGACTCGCAATGAAATGATGATTTCAAAGACGTGGGAAATGCAATCATTAAGACCTTACTTACTGTTCTGCATTAGATTTGTACGCAACTGTATAAATTTGTATTTTAAAAAAAACTTTGCTTTCTAAAAAATAATATAGCCGCTATTATCGCCAATTTTCACTACGTCACATGATAATACATTTTTTGGCATAGCCGTGGCTGATAGGGAAGTATCCTCAATTTTAATTGCTTTGATTTATTTTGGCAATTATACTGAGCGCAGAGAAATCTTCCTGCTAGTGTAAGACTAACGAAGCAAGAAGTTGCCCTTCACTCATAAGCTATATAGCTATACTAAATGCTAACATCATCCTAGTCTCCTCTTCCGCCAATATTATTTTTAGAAAGTCATCTTAATTTGATCAAAAATGATTGGTACTTACCTTTCTAGGTGGGGCATGAACTAAGCGTATTTTGCTGATCAATTTTGAGAATTTGGGGACAGAGAAGCAATCACACTTTGCAACATACAGTTTAGTAATTTGCGTTCCTACATCAATATTTAGCGCAAACCAAGCTCTCCGTTTGCAATACGCATGAATGCGTGACGAATAGCAGAAGCTTTATTGGATTCAAACGTTTGTGAATACTAGAAAAGAACGCGGCTAAATAATTTACATTTTCATAAGTACGTTACACAAACTCTACGGAGGTCGTCACACGGATTTGAATTAAAGTAGCTAGCTCCCTTCGCCTTAATAATCTTCAAATCGTGTGACTTGGATGTTTAGTATGTAATAATAGAAAGCAAAAGATAACATTTGAAAAATCAAACAATTCAACACAGATCCCAAGTAAATGGTCTGCTCCCGTTGCTTCCTCCACTGGGGTGTGCAGAATTGTGTATGTTTCTTCTAATCTGAAGCAATAACTCCGACCAATAAGTTTTCCTACACCTTATTTTAACTTGCTATGGCAGATTGATTGAATAATTCCTTTTTGCCATTTGTTTATATTCCATCTGTAAAGCTACTTCCGCCGGAAGTAGTTTGCAATACTATTAAAGAATGAGATTACCATGACACAACCGTGCTTCTTTGGAGTACGGCTGCTTTCACTTTTCTTCCTGTGCGTTGCTTTTCTTACCTTTAACTGGGGATACATCCCTAGTCTTCCTCTTAAATTTCCACTGAAGATTTTTTATAGGCGTGGTGCCTTTAGAAGTTTTGACATTTATTTTGCAGCTTCTCAGATAGGTTGCCATAATGCTTTTGCTTCCGCAGGCGATTCGCAGTGGATTTCTTCGGAACTCCCCTGCTTTCCTCAAGAAATTCCTCAAACCACCAACGATGTAAAATCGGCAGTGCTGCCGCTAGAAAGTCCTCTAGTACGACGGTAAGAGCTCTTTTTCTCATTATTTCTCTGGATTATCGGAAATTATCACGTTGCTGATGTCCCTTTAAAAATCCTTCGTAGCGCACTAGCATTTTTCCATCCTTGGAAGCGCAAACCTTAATTGACAACCATTTTCATATTTATGGCGGCAGCATTGCATTTCATTCAGAAAAAATAGAAAAGCACAAAGTTCACTATGGCATAGACTACAATTTTGTGTTCTAAATTCTATGAATACAAGTTACCTTAAAAACACATTCTAATAGAAAGGTGTATATGCTACCGCGCTTCGCCTGCAATGATTTTGTTATCCTTGGTGTAACGAATGAAAAGCAGCCATGCCTTTCTTTTGTATCATCCTTATAATTTGATGTCGTATGTACTAGAATAATCTTTTGGAAAGAAACTAAATGCATGAATAAGAGAGCCTTTAACTTTCCTTTCTCAGGAAAGTTAAGAAATCCATTCGGAATGCGCAATTGACGGATCAAGTGGCTCGAATTCTGCAAAAAAGACGGGAAGAAGAGACTCGAAAACGCACCCAGGTAAACTACCACATAGAATTATGTAAAGAATGTTATTTTGATGCAACTTTCTACCCTGCTGCATATTAACTCTTCTTAAACGAATAAAGGGTAGCAAATTTCTTGTCATCCATTGTAGGGTCTCAAGATATAATTTTTGGGTAGATCTCCTCCTAGTGAATCTTCACATTTTTATTTTTACAGCAGGAGACGGTGTTTGATTTTTTTTTATACCAAATCTTACTCTTCTTTTCGTAAAAAAAAGTCAAAAAGACGGTGCTCACGTCATCATTTAATATAAGTATACAACATCTGGCCCTATAGAGAAGAGAGTGGGAAATTTTCTCTTCAAATGCTTGTTTTTTAGGATGAATTACTAGAAAACGTTACTAAAGAATTTCCTGAGGCTATTCCATCCTTCTCATTAAAACTTTGTCGACTTGCCTCGAGAAGGATACACCACACAGATTTTTTTTTTTGCTTTCATGGCATGCCTCCACACTCTAGAACTATGATTAAAAGGAGAATTTCTCCATTTTTAAGTACAATTGTAAGACTTGATCCATTGATCTAATTGGGTTTAGTTAAATTCATGTTTATTTCAAAATGATCTCCCTTTTCAATTTTTTAAAAATTTTTTTAGGTTCCACGTGTAGCCTTGGGGAAAAAACGATTTCCACTCTCATTGTTGAGCGTAGGAATGCAGCTGATGGGAAGAATTATTAGAGTCAAACCTTTTGGTGTGTGGGTGGATGTTGGTTGCTATCAAAATGGTTTAGTCCACCTAAAAGATCTATCTTCTGAATGGATAGAATCTCCTCTTTCACACTTTTCAGCGGGTTTGTATTATACATTTGAATCGAAGCAAGTAAATGCCTCTGTGTGTTGAGACACACTCTAGAAACTCTTTTAAACCAATGATTTGATTTTTTTTGCGATACAGTTTCAGTGTTTTTAATACTTTTGATGTTTTTCTATTACACCTTCCTTTGAGTGGTGTGCACTGTGTACGTGTTTCATAGTTTATATTCAATTAACTTCTCAGAGACTCCCTTCCTTATAGATTTTATTCTAAAACACTGTGAAGCTTTGTTTTTATTATTTTTTAAGGAGATACACAGCGGGTGACTGTGAAATTTGTAGATACTGAGAAGCATATTCTTGGATTATCTTTGTTGCCTCCTCTTCCAGTTCCACTCACCGCCCTCTCAGCCTCCTCTCTTTCCTCTGAATCTCGCTGTCCTGTGGCTTCTTTTTCAGTATAAATTTCACTCAAAATAAAATTTTAAAGAAATTTATAATAAACTTGACTGTACTTACACTCAGAAACTTGCCAAATGCGACGAGTTCCTGTTTTTTTTTTTTTTTATATATTTATAATAATAATAATAAATTACATTGAGAAATTGAATTGTATGTGTGTAATGTTTCTATGTATGTAAATCTCTCTAGTTTTTATTTTATAGGAAAATTTGTGTTTACAATCTTATTTTTTAATCTTAATTTTTCAATTTATGTGTATAGGTAGAAGATCGTGTAGGAGGTTATGTTAAACGTATTACATCTTTAGGATGTTTTCTTGATATTGGAGCAACAGTGGATGCATTTCTTCATATTGTATGTTTAAAAGAGTATACAAAGGATAGAGAAAAAACAGAAGTTTTTTAAATTTTACATTTATGTTTTTTCTTCATTTTCTCTACTTTTTTATGGATTTTTTCTTTATTTTATATATATATTTGTTTCCATGTATCCTAGAGAGATGCAGATCCATCATTATATTGTAAAAGAAGTCCATATAAAGATGCCTCCGATTTATTCCACAGAGGCATGTATTTTAAACAAGTATTTGTTTCTGCGGTAGATATTAGTCGTCAAAGGTAACACACATTAAGAAAAAATTTAGAGAAAAATAAGAAATTTTAAGTCTAAAAAGGATGTGAGAAGAGATTCAAAGAAATAAACTTTTTAAGAGGATACAAAAAATTGAAATAGAAGAACTACCAAAACGTAAAGGAATAAAACGTATTTGAAAGAAATTTCAATGCAAAAATTATCTACTCAAAAGCTATGAAACGAATAAAATGCCTCTTCTTCTATCGTTTCTTATTTTTGTAGTGAAATATGCATTTTTTACAGAAATGAAACACACATCTATGATTTTAGCTATAAAATTACGTTTTATGTTTTTATTTTATCAAAGAATACGTGTTTCAACACGTTCATGGGAAAAGGAATTGAATTTACGATTGGATTTTGGATTAGAAACAAGAGAAGAACAGGAAAACTATGCATCGACAACGGATGGAATTCTATTCGATCCTTCTACCCTTCCATGCAATGAAAATTTTAAGGAGAGGCCCAAAGCTGTGGGATATTTTCAAGCTTTTGGAACACGACGCATGCTTCCATCCTCCCATCGAGAGGATCCTCCTCTTTTCTCTCCTTCCTCCTCTTCTTCTTTTCCTGATAGAATTTCCTCCTCTTCTTCTTCTTCTTCTTTTCCTGATAGAATTTCCTCCTCTTCTTCTTCTTCTTCTTCTTTTCCTGATAGAATTTCCTCCTCCTCTTCTTCTTCTTCTTCTTTTCCTGATAGAATTTCCTCCTCTTCTTCTTCTTCTTCTTTTCCTGATAGAATTTCCTCCTCTTCTTCTTCTTCCTCCTATGGGTGAGTTTTTTTATTTTCCAGGACTAAAAATCAAAATTCTTCACATAATGCATTTTACTTTTAAATCCAAGATAGAAGTATGTGAGAAAGAGATTAAAACTATGAGTCAAAGATAGAAAGGGAGCAAAGTAATATTTAATAAAACTATGTATATACCCATTGCATACTAAATCTATCATTTCAACCTGCTTGTATTCAATTTTACATGAAAGGGATTCCCATTTTTTTTTTTGACTTCATCTTGCAGAGTTTATATATATATATATATTTATTTTTCTATACTATCGAATCCTCTTTGTATATGTCTGTTTTCAGTGTATCAAAAACGTATTCTTCTCCTTCTTCTGCTTCCACCCAAATTTCCACTCCCTGTATGTACACCCCTCCTATACATACTTCTCCTCCCCCCTCTTTGGAAAAACGTTTTCCTGAGGAGGAAGATATTTCTTTTGAAGAAGCTGTCTTGAAGAATCTCCAAAGAATTGCTGGTAAAAGCTTGTGTGATTATAACGATGATTTTTCTTATTTTTTGATGCATTTTTTTGAGGAATTTGTTTTTATTCACATTTTTTGAGTAGATAATACAATGGAATTTTATTTTTCTTGAATTTTCAAAATTTTCTCCCCTCCCTCTCAAATTATTTTTCTTCTCTATCAGAATCTGAGGGGAAAACATTCTCTTCTACACCTTTGAATACAGCCACCTTTCTTCAAAATTTAGATGCATGGGATGCAGATACAGAAGGTAGTATATGTGATGATATAAAATAACACAATGAAAAGAATTTTAAAAAAAATGTTTTTCAAAGAGAAAGTAAAAGAATGTTTTTTCTATTTGAAAAAATTATGAAAAAAGAAAAGAATGTTGGATTAAGAATAAAAAATATTTCAATTTCAGATAAAATATAAGAAACAAACACATTTTAAAGTTTTAGAATATTATTATTATTTTTTTAAAATCATTTTTCTATGTTGAAGAAGAGATGTATGGCTAATTCTATGAAGATTTTAATTTTTTTTAATTTTATTAGTGGCGATGACTCTCCTCTTCAATTCGAAATCCGATACATGGAAATCCGCTCTAAAAGAGAAATTTGGTATATAAATATATTTTTATTTTTGAATAGAATTCTTGAAGGCCATGACCATTCTACTTTTTAGAAAAGAATGAAAATAGAATTGCCATTTTAAAAAAAAAAAACTGAAAATGCAATTTTATGAAGTTTTTTTTGTTTTCCTCTTTTTAACACAAATCTACTCCTGTGTAATATTTTATTCTATCAAAATTTCTATTTTTAATGGAATTGTTTTATTTTTATTCTCAGAATATTCTTCTATGGATGTAAAACGTAGCCATGCAATGAAACGAAAGAAATCGACGATGACTTCTTCTAATAAATTTGTTTGCCCTTCTCAGTCATTCTCTTCAGAAATGTATGCAATTTCTGAAGATAAAATTCAAAGATTGGAGATGTTACTTTTATTTTCCAGAGTTTTACATTTTTTTTTTTTATTATAAATTTATTTTCATCTTTATTTTACATTTTTGTAGATCGCAGAGTATAGACGCCCCTCATGAGAATATATCTCTCTCCTATCCACACACTTTACAAAATACAGAAAAGAACAATGAAATCATTGATGATGAAGGATTTCATCGTATGATGATTTATCAAAATGATAATATACTTGAAGGTAATGTATTTTTAAAAAATTCATAAATTCCTTTTATTATTTCATTTCTTTTGATTTTTTTCCTCTCTCTTCAATAGATAGACTTCTCATAGGACTATTGAATTATATATTTTTTTACTTAAAAACAAAACAAAACAGTTTGTACAGCTATGCCACCGCTTCCTCCTTTATTAAATTCTTCATCTTTTCTTCTCTCTTTTTCAGAAAATAAAATGCCATCTTCTGTTTCCTCCTGTGAAAACCTTACAGAGGATACTAAAAACTCTGTTTCTGCTACAGATAAAGAAGATTTGAAGATTCCCATTTTATCGAATTTTCCTCTCTTTGAAACATTTTCGGATCCAAACAAGGAGAACTATCCTGCCGTTGTTTCACCGGGAAAAATAAATTTAAATTCCAATATTTGGAGATCTCAGAGGCCTTATCAAGACGCATTGACTGCATTTATATCCGAAGTAGATGTTGATGAAGAGAAAACTACTACAGAAGAAAGAATTACAGAAGAGAAGAGAATAATTGCAGACAAACTATTAAACTTTACAAACAAAGAGAGAGTTTTGGATGGAACACATTCCACGCTTCAGAGATCCTCCGCCATGCCCTCCTCTTCTTCTTCTTCTTGGAATTCATCCACATATCTTCCATCCCTTCTCAAACGCAGTGCTGCCCATACTGAAAATTTCATGAGGGGGAATGTGACGATCTCAGAAAATTCTTCTTCTTTTACAGATGTAAGAAGAAGAAGAATCATAGAGATTTCAAAGAGAAAGAAGGAGAATTTTTTTTTTTAAAGGAAAACTTGAGATAAAAACAAAGTGGAGAGAGAGTAAAAAATGAAATAAAAAAATTATTTCCCTCCCTGTAAGGCCTTCGCTATACACTGTATGTACACAGGGGGGTGTGTATGCCATTAAAAGTACAAAATGAATCAAACTGCAAGGGATAGAAAGAAAGGAAATAAAAGATGGGTGATAAATCCATTTAAAAGCTATAATTTTTGATGTATACACTCTTTCTTCTAGATCTATAAAGTAGCTATTTATTGAAATTTCTTGTTTATAAAATGTCAAGTAAACTGTGAGTTTTGATAGAAAAGTATAAATTTCCTTTTCTTTATTTTGTATAAGAGATAGAAACTGTATTTGTCTTCTTGAACAGAATACAGAGTGGATTTTTATGCGAATCCTATTTACAAGTGGATACAATCACATTATTGCCTCTTTTTTTATCCTCAGAGAAGATATTCACATCTCTGATGGGTTATATATATTTATATTTTATTTTTATAGGATAAAGAAAATTGCATTTTTTTTCGTTTTTAGACACTGCAGTCTCCTCTAGCTTTCGATACAGAAAACATTTCTTCTTCTTCTCAATTTTCTGGACAAGAAAAGCATCCTCTTTCTCAATTTGAGCCTAAGGAGGAGGATTTGAATGTTGGAAAATATTTGAAACTTATGGCCTTTGAAAATTCACGAGAACTTCTTCTTCCTCTACGTTACGATGATTTTATTCAAGAAATAAAAGCATCGTTTCCCTCTCTCTTAAGGTAATTCTCTGCCTATTAAAAATTGCATTTTTCAACAAATTATATGTTTTGAGGATATATATAAGGCGTAGAGAAGTTTCTTTGTTGATTGGAGAAACGTAGTAAAAAGGTATAGGTTGAAGTTTGACATTAGTTTTTTGTTTTATTGCTTATAAATTTTGTTTTTAGAGTGTTAAGTGTTTCAATTTTGTTTTTAGAGTGTTAAGTGTTTCAATTTTGTTTTTCAATCCTCTTTGTGTTTTTATTTTTTAATCTTTGGCTGTGATTATTATAGTATTTATTGAAGGGAAGAGAGAGGAGTTTATCTCCAGTGGGTTATCCGTTTCTTCTAAAAAATAAATTTCCTTCCCCCATTTCCAAAAATAGAGAGTGTAGTTTCTTGTATATATAGTCTTTGGAATGCATAGAAGTGCTTATCTTTAGTGGGATAATTTTCTGAGACTATGCATTGTAGAATATCTATTTATTTTTGTTTCAGAAATTTTTTTTTTTTGGAAAATGCATGCTGTTGTGTTTATTGAATTGTTTTATTTTGTTTTTTTAGCCATTCCTTGGTTCAAGGATTTACAAAATGTTTACAGGCTCTTGAAAATTTAAACCTAACACATTTTCGGTTCGTTGCAGATGCGCTGCATTTCACTGATAAATAAAAAAAGAGAGTTTACGTTACATCCTATACTCTTGAGAGTCTAGATATCCAGAATGATCCATGAATTATACATATACATGTATTTATTTATGTTTTCTATATTTTTGTTTGGTGTAGAAACGTGGAAAACTCTTCTGTACTATCTATTTTTATTTAGATACGCTAGAGGGCTACTCTTTTGGAAAGGGAAAGAGAGGAGAATTGAAAGAGTGATGGGCATGGTTGGAAAATCATGGAGAATGTGGTTTGAAGAGGAAATGTTCATAAAATGATTTGTTCTGTGATTCGATGGTACTTCTTTACCCTACGGAGATGTTGCAGAGCGTATAATTTTACTAATAGACGTATACTGTGCTATTTCTGTTTTTCTCAAATTTTTAGGTCTCTCGTTTTACTAAGGTTTGCTTTTATATTGAGAAAATAGCAAATCCACTTTTCATTTCTTTACTATGTTAATAGTGTTCATCCAGTTTTCACTTTTTTATTTTTTTACATTGGGACTCAATATTAATACATTCTTAGTCTCTATTCCTTGGTATGCAAGATGCCAGTAATACGTTTTGTGTTCATTTTATTCTCTAAAACTTCCTGGACTCCGACAAGAAAGGGAGACATCACACATTTTAAGCTGTTTGTGTTGTTTTCCTGCCTTTTTCTCACCATAAAGAGCTTTAATCTGAATACAGTTTTACATTCTGGCTGGTAATATTTTCAGGGTAGAAAAGGCGCTTTCTATGCATGAAAAGGGAATTTCAGACACTCTTATTTCATTACCATCTTTATCTGAAACAATTCCCATGCAAGAGAAGCTATTTTTAGCAAAATATGTTCAAAATGTATTAAATCATCGGTTGCCAGACACTGTAGAGGATGGCAATCGATGGCCGGCGCAATATCTGCAGCAACACTTTTCAGAAATTGCTCAAAATGTTTTTTCTAGGAATGCAATGAAATCAGCATCCTTCACTTTGCCTTCTAAATACGGTAGAAATGGATAGAAGTGAAGTAAATCACACAAATAAAAGTTTAAGTTGCATTTGAACATTCAGTTTGTTTCTTAAAATACAAAAGCACTCTTTCTGTTGCCTTATTTAAGACTATTAGGAGGCTGTAAGGGAGTGGTATTTTTGAATCTGAAGATTTCTGTATGGAAGCTTTTTGAATAGCCTTTGGCTCGGCTCCTTGTCAGGGGACTTTGCTTTGTACTTTTATGCAAATGACCAAGCGCAAGAATATATCTGAATCGTTTAACAAGATGTTTAAGAGCGTTCGTTAGGATTGTATTTTCGTTTGTTCGTCACTAGAGTTATGTGGGATGCATTCATTTTCTTTAAATGGGGATAGTGCAAACGGTTACATGAGAGCAATCGTGTGTTTCATCACGTGAAGGGAACGTTGCAGCATTTCCGATGAATACTTTGTTGTGTGCTTGCTGGCAAGTGTGTGTGTATAATAATCTCAGCAATGCAGAGAGAAATGATATCAGTTGTTTTCCATGTTTTTTCTTTAAACCGGCGATTCCGTATGCATTTCTTCTTTGCACTCTTTTCTTGATTTGTACCGCATGCAAACGATTTGCGTTTTGAAACCCAAAACTGTCCAAAATACTGTGGTTTGATTCATGGATTTGATTATTGCTCTGGTAGTGAAAAACAATAAAATAAAAAGCTTCTTTAATAAAAGTTCCTGTTACTAACGTTTTAGCTAAAAGATGACAATGTTAGCAGACTGAAAACCACTTGTACAAACAGTTTGAAAGAGTTCAATTTAAGCATTGAATAATACTGCTGGCTGCATATTCATGTGTTAACGAATGCAGATAATTCCTATTGGAAAACTCGTAAAATCGAAGCTTTGTTAAGCGATATCCGATTTCAAGAATTGTTGAGGCATGCCAGGATTGATACAAAATTTCTTGAGCTTCAAAGCGTTGATTTGGAGGTAAGAAATGGATTCTATTCTGTAAAAAAATGTATTTGGAAAACTATGAGACATGCATCGATGCATTCTCTATGAATGCATTTCATGCGTGTTCTATTTACGATGCACAGGCTTTGGAGAATTTACCCAAAATGATGTTACGGCAAAGAGCTCATTCTTTAAATCATCGGAACTAGTGTTGCATAACCAGCAAAATGAGTAATTTTACAAAAGTGTACATTCACGTCGTCTATCCCATCATTCAACTACCCTGTTTTGCACAAGCACAAGAAGTGCATCGTGCCTATTTAGAAACAAACTGATTAGTCATTTATTTCGTGTAGTGGGAACTTTAGCTTTGTTTCGTAGCTATAGCCTTTCTCTTCTACGAAATTCTCTTTAAGTACACAACTCTTCAATGTTTTTTAATCGATTCTAAGCTATTTTGTACGAGAGCATTCTCCAAAACGGTCATTTAACAACGAATGCGCATCCATCGATTGACATTAATATAAGGAATAAAAAATTTCTTCTTCCCCCTTAGCTGTCCTTTTGACCTGACAATTGTCATAAGCGATGCATTCGACAGTAATACAAAAAGCTTTCAGCATCTGTAATGACATTATTCTACGGAAGCGCGTGTCCTTATTTCAAATTAATATGTAATTGTAGCACAGCAGATGGTATTTCATTAGTGCACGCTGCTTATACAATTAGAGTTCCGTATCGACATCTGTAGCAGCTTATACCTGCAATCCATTGGGAAATGATAATTCTCACGATGATCCTTTTTTTATCCGCTTAGAGTAGTGAGGCAAAAAAATAGCTGCCATTCTAGCAAAGTGACAAAAAATTGCAAGTTGACACTACATTACTGTAAGATCCTACTAGCTCATTCGATTATTTCTATAGTGCATCGGTCCGTAACAAAAGTACAGAAAGGGGACGAGAATATTCCGCTCATCTCTGCATAAATGAAGTAAGTTTCAACGTTTTTAAATATGTTAAGATTTTCAAACGAACTTGTGTGCTTTCACCCCCCACGTCGTAAGCCTTGCTACGAAGGTAACGGAGAGGAAATCTGTACAAACTTTACTTTGCTCACTTGTTACGCCTGTCGAAGGCGCACACATTTTTTCGAGAGCCCGCAATGCATCGTTCAACTAGCAAATTTGACACATGCCCCTTTATTTCGGACATTTGGTGCACTTAAGTGGGTTTTTCCCCACTGCTCAATTGCTGCTCGCTACACAGACGGACGACAGCGGAACATTTTAGAATGGCCCTCCCCTCTTACTTTTCCCCCCTATCGCACGACGGTTCCTGCCCTATCGTTGCAAATGAAGAAAGCGTTGAAAAAGAAAATATCCTAGTTCTCCCCTAGCTTAACTAGAGCTCTACACTTTTATGAATGCATTCCGTTTTTCCAATACACGAAGAAAGTGCATATTTAAGCGCGCACGCACGACAACACGACACATAAATGCTTTGAAGTATTTCCCTTGTATCTTCTGAATTGCGTTCAGCTGCTTTTCGAGAGTGAAGTTTAACACTCTTTTATTCTACAAAACATAACACCATTCTGGATGAGCGATAAAAGCGTGAGTTTAATTTTGTATAGTTATTTCTGTCTATTTCCTTTATGTAGAAATAGGCGCATGAAATGATTGTGATGTATTCATTGGATCCAGTCGATGAAACTTATCAAGGAGTATATCGTGAAAACATTGTGCTAGTAGAAGTTACTGCATGAATACAGAAGAGATAATATAGGCTCCTTGTTATATTTCTAAATTTTTGCGCATTTACATCAAAAATTGTTTATCAGTATTTTTGAAGACTTTCCACAGCAATTTTTTGTTCTTGCTTTTGTTCCAGAGAAACCGTTCTTGCTAATAATTTTGATAAGTCAATTTTTGATTGTTTACGTACAGTAATCATGGATTCTTATAGAAAGGTAAGATGAGAATAGATGTATAATTTTACTTTTGCAAGCCTGATCAATCTAATTTGTGCTTTGCATACTTTCTAAAATTTTTGTAGCCTATTCAGCCGTGGGCGTATGTGTTTGGCTCAAACAGTACACCCTATAGACAGGAAAGAAACATGGATTGCTCCCCGTTACTTTCTTACAATGGCCCCGGTTCGTTCCAAACAATCGATGGTAAAATGGTATATTTGCCTGGAGCAGAGGTACGTCAATTACAATAGTATAGTGCACCACGGTTAATTGTATCTTAAGCACAAAATTGATCCATTTTTTAGGATGTTGGAAATGTAGCAACGGAACAAAGCAATCGCTATCCGATGCTGTGGTATTGGAGTCTGGAAGGGCAGCAAAATGTTCTTCAAGGGCAGCAAAATGCTCTTCAAGGGCAGCAAAATGCTCTTCAAGGGCAGCAAAATGCTCTTCAAGGGCAGCAAAATGTTCTTCAAGGGGAAACCGGAAATATGTTGTTTCGTGGTAGTGGTGGTCATAGGCAATATTTCCAACAAGGATTTTATCCTCCCATGGATTCCTCTGGCCATATACTTCCACCTACAAAGCTTGTCAGCGGGATCTCTAGGGAGCAGATGTCGTCTCTTCCAGTGCAATTTTATGACGTGCACTTCAATTCTGGCGTGGCGTATAATACGGTTCCTGGTGCGGATGCGCAAAGTGCGGTATGGTGAATTTGTATCCATGCAATTTTTCTTCTGCTCGTAGAGATATACCGCAAGAAAAAATATAGATCAAGCGCCTTTATTTCAGCAATAATAATGTATTTATATCGTGCGTTGCGCCAAAATAGTATTTATCGCAAGCTATGGTACTGCTTTGCAATTCTCATATCTCTCACTTTGTAATGATGTTACTCTGCTGCAGTTCCCTGCTCCTATTCCCGTTCCTATTACTGGATATGGCCAAGAATATGCTCAAAGAAATGAATTTCATCCGACACGAATTACAGACCGTATTCAAGATACAGTTATCCCTGAGTGTGGCGCTCCACAAATTTTTTCTCCAGAGTTGCCATATTACTCTGCGACTCATCAATACGAATCTGCTACCCCTCCTTCGTATGATCCTCGCAATAATTTATATGGAAGTCAACATGTAGCACCTCTTCCAGCTGAACCAGATGTACCCCATTCTTTTCCGGTGCGTTGCAATTTATTTTTATTTTCTTCAATGAATTGACATGCTTTTATCGACAGGGTGGTGATTGGAATTTTAAGAAAATATTCGTATTTTATTGTTGTTTTTATCAGGATAAATATACACGAACTGTACCGAAAATTGAAGTTGTTGAGGTTCCTGTTGAGGTTATTCGATACGTTCCCAAAATTGAAACGAAGATTGTTGAGCAAGTTGTTGAAGTCCCAGGGCCGGAGGTAATATACACTGTCATACTATTCCCTGCAACTCTTCTTCAAAATTGCTTGTTTTTGCTATCTTATAGCCTTGTAATTTTTTTTTCCTTCAGAAAATCCCTGTTCCTCGACCTTATTTCGTTGATGTGCAAGTCGTTGAACCAAAATATGAAGATCGCGATATTCCTTTGATTGTATCGCAAAATGTTGTGCCAGAAATTCAAGAGGTGTCTGACGTCATCGAGATTGAGGTTTTCAAGTATGAACCGGAAGTTACGTATGTGGATGTTTACGTACCACGCCCAGTGGCTATTCCTATCAAAGCAACAGGTGTAGTTGAACAAAAGGAAATACCCAGCCAAGGTATTAGTGAGGAGCAATTGCGAATTGCAATGGATGAAATTAATCCACATTTGCATGATGTGGAAAACTACAACAATGCTCAAGCGGGAACTTTCGAATCGCTTGTTCAACAATCGGAATCGACTGCCCGCATTCACGGTCTTGAGGCACCTGATCCTATTCGTCGTCCGATGTATTCACTGGAAGATGAACGAAAAACGGAAGAGGTGGCACCGGAAGAAGCAGAAGCTGTTGCTACTATCGATAATGTTGAAACCGATACCACGGATGTTCAATAATTGATGCTCACCGAGATGAAACAAAATGCTATTAGCAATTATTTCATTTAGAATCTTTTTCTAGAAGAATGTCGTTAGCACCTTGCACTATTTTGATTTTGTTTTATTTTTTGCAAAGGGTCCTATTTATTTTTTATTTCCCTAAATTTTATTAGAGCTCGCGTAAATATTTATTTCGTTTGCTTGTCCGTTTTTCGTGTTGCTGCTGATGAATGTGAGTTTGACTTGTCTATCCTTGTTAGTTACATTGTGGTATGAATCGGTAGAAGTCAATGTAGTCGCTTCGTCTTATGAGGCGATTTTAGTGCATCGTTTAATTTTTGCGGCTGTAGTACTCTTGATCATCATTGAACTATTGGATTAAAGAATGAATGGATTTCATATTCTATTTTTCATCTGCGTGTATTTTCTTTTGGGGACAATAAGTTACCAAGCAATTAGGGAGAGCATCTTCTTCGCACACGATTAAATTGCAATTGATATAGTAGAGTCCCACAAAATTATGAAATTAGTCCTCTCATGGTGTGGAAGAAGTTTTCTAGGGATTGATAACAAAAGAGAGAGTTCGTTTGCAGATGAGGTGGGAAATTTGATAAAGGTTATTTCTTCTTTTTGAAGAAAGCTGAAAAATGTATGACGTGTTCGAATAAACGGAATAGCAGGTAATGTAATGATCAACGGAATTGTCGTAGAATTTTTAGTTGGTTGCTATGCGAGCAGTAGGAAACGTATGATTACAGTCCAATCAGTTGTGTTCCGCATGCCTTATGATGGATGAGGTAAATGAAGCTAAGTTTTTTCATCAATAAAACAAACGAGCAATTCGCAAATAGTTTGATAAGGGAGGGATTGTCAAACCGTTTCAACCTGCACAATTTTGATGTGATTTCATTGTATTGCCAAGGAGGAGAAAGCATTGTAACACATCATCTTCTTATTTACCAAACTTTTGTTGGTTGGCATTTGAAGAAATAAATGCGCTCTGTTTTCATAATCAAATGTTACGCAATGGAATCTTTAGAAGACAGCTTGAAATGGCGTATAATTCATTATGCTGGAATTGATATGCCCACTAGATCCTGGGAATTAAGGTTCGCGCTAACATTCTCCTGAATGTAAATTACCTTCTTTTTTCATGTGAAATCATGACACTGGCTCATTTCTACTCCAGGTGTTCTATCTTTAATCTGGCATATCAATTCTTACGAGGGAGCTTCACTTTTAGCTGCTGATGTAATGTAGAGTGGATGCGACGTATCAACTGCAGCAGTTAAGCTAGAGTACAAACTGCCTGCAACTGCAATATTTATTTTATAATTCTGTTTTAATCGTCAACTGTTTATGATTGTTTTTTGCTTGTACCTCCTTAGTAAGAGCGAACCAAATATCGAAATCGCCTTGCAACACATTTCTGAAATTGGACTCCTCACCAGCAGTTGCCAAGATGACGCATTTTTCGTAGGTATGGGAGAAAATAATTTCTTAATTCCGGCCTCTACTTATAATAAGGGATGTTTTATTATGTATCCTTATTTTAATTGTTCCATAGTAGACGACTTAATGATACCATTGGCCGAGTTAAAAAAAGCCAGAGGTGAAGCAAAACAATTGGTGGATAGTGGATCCTTTCACAAGGCCTGTGTTGGATCCATCTCCAACACGTAAGGAAGCTGACTAAAGATTGATAACAGTAATTTAGCGCTTTTTTCCAAAATGGAAACAATTGTTAAAATAAAAGCACCAAACAAGAACACTTGGAATTTTATGAAAAAGCAAAATTGCTATCAATTTCGTAGGTTAACGGTGCTCCGACTCTTATATGTTAATGGATGTGAAAAGTCTCATTGGAAAGTAAAATATCATATTTCAAAATTGAAAAATATTCAGGAGACTGGACAAGCAAGCGCGCGGGGATTCATGCATGTGGCTTCATCAATGTGAATTTGGTGCATATCCTGGATTGTCCTCAGTCATTACTAGGTCCTTACTGTTTCATTAATTAAATTTATCTTTTAGTACGTGTCTTTCTAGTAATTTTAACTGATTGTGCTGACGTCAATTTTTTGATAAGAAGTGCTCCTTGCTCTTCATTCATATATTTGATAATCTATGGAAAATATAGCTATTTTACTGAAATATTCTCGGTATCTAATTTTTACTTCTTATATTTTACTGCTTAGATTCCTATGGTTACAGCAACAGCTTATTATGATTTCTAAAGATGTTAAATTTTTCGTTGAAGAAGTTGAGATACAGCTCTCACACTATCCCGGTTGCTCCATTTTTATTTTATTAACTTAGAAACGCTAATGGATGATGTTTTATACACTGAATTAATCATCTTTTTATGTTTTGGAGTAATGAGAGACTATAGTACAAATAATTTGTTTAGTTACACCGACTTGGACAACCATAATTTTCTACTTAGAGCTCATGCAAAAATGTGATTTATTTATGCTTTTGTTTTACTGTAGCTGGTTTGCTGTTCAATGTTTCCAAACTAGAAAACAAAAGTCTTAAAATAATTTTCATATTTTATATACTCGCTTCTTTTTTATTACAAATAAATCACTTCAGGCTTACTCTTGATTCGTTTGGCCTATTCAATTATTTCATATTTTTATAAGTTATTTCAGATTCTCCGTTAAAAGACTGAAAATGAATCATAAGTTGCTTTTTTATGTTATTATATCTTGTTTTCATATAAATTGTATATTTTCCTATTTTTTTTTTTTTGCGAATTTTCTTCTTTATTACGTAGGTGATGGTGCCGGGTATATTCGTCATATGGATAACAAAAAAAGTACGGATATCTGTTTGAAAAAAGTAAAATTGTAATAAAATTCACGTTCTTGAATGAATATACTTTCTTTCATCTTCTGAATAAAGTAGCAATGGAGTATTGATATAATGCGAAATGTTGTTCTTTTTGACGTTGCATTTTTTTGTAGGATGTGATTATTTAATGAATTCATATTACTTTTTCCTTAAATAGGTTGTTTGTTTTCAGTACCTCCATATTTCTGAATAAATTGTTTTATGTATCAAATCCTTTTTTAAAAGATAATTCTCGGATAATTACGGCTATTTTTTATTTGAATCCTGACTGGATTGAAGAGGTGTGTCTTCAAGTGAAAGTGCAAAAATATAAGCACATTTATTGCGCCATTGCTTTTACAGGATATTGTCTTTCCTTTGCGCTAATTTTTTCCATTAGTTATTATATGCGGTTCATATTTTTATCATATTAGCTAGGCTTATGATGCGTATTTGCATTTATTTATGGCTGTTTCTTATTACCTTATTTTCTTTTTTCTAATTGTAAATGGCTAAAAAGATAATGAAGAAATGAATGTTCTTGAAAATTCTTTGTTTGTGTTTATAATAGAGTTTAAATATATTTTTAAGAAATTAAACTTGTCCATGTTGTTAATTAATTTTGTCAATTTTCTGCTTCTCAGCATGGTGGACTGCTGCGACTGCATCTAACAAAAGAAATTATTGACATTCCTCCTTTAGGAAATAGGTTATTGAATTTATAACATCTTCACTTTTTAGTAGCATTAGCGGTAGAAATTCTCCCATTGCGATGAAAGTCTTGCCTGGTCATATACAGAAGGCCATTTTTCAATAGCTGGGAGCAGCTCATCAATATTAAATACCCTTGTTGCGCTCTATAATTTACTTCAATTTATAAATTCTGTATTAATGCAAATGATATTGAAGAGAAAGTATGCGCTTGTTTCTTGTTTTACAGATTGATTATATTTCGGAGTGATAATATGTCACATGAAGTACTACCTTGCTACTCTAGCAGATTCGCTTTGACTGCGTGGTTTCATGGAAACCTTAAAAGCAACTGACATACATGCTGCTTTTATTTCTTTCCACGTAGCGTTAAATTTTGTTATTTAAAAATGCTCATAAAACTTGCAATATTCTATTTTCTGGCGTATGCAAGGAAAAATACTAGCAAATAAAGTAGCTAAATAACTAACAGGGACCAACTGAAATGGATGCGATTGGCGATGCTATGATTTTTAGCGCAGAAAGTTGTAATAGTTACATTATTTCACAAGCAATCTTCGATTATTTAATGATGTAGACGCAGAGAACCGCTTTTCGTATTCGTCTTTTACCTACAATTATTTCAAACATTCAAGCATTGCGCTATTTAAATAATTTCGATTAAATAAAATTTCAGCGTATTACCTACCAATTTTAACTTTTTCAATTAGGCGTTTCCGTCTTCCCTCTACCCTTTTTTTAAAGTTCCCTTTGAATTTATTCCTGAAAGAATTTTGAAGAACTACTGTGCATTGCTTTTAAAATTTGCTGCCAGTAGTGTTATATTTCTTTTGGCGACCTGTAATAGAATTATTTAAAATTCATAGAGGAAAAACTTCAGAATATGCCGGTTCAAGAGTGCTTGAGGGGAGTTGTTGACTCTGTATAAGGATATCTTACACCCATCTCATTGAAATGCATGGAGTCTCTAGAAGATGAAATTGAATTCTGTAGCGGTATTCTGATACAATTGAATCCAAAGGATTAAGATAGCAGACTCTGTTACAATTTGGAACGTTTTCCCATTTCCTAATTTTTACTCTAGATTCTCAAGAGAATCTAGAGTAAATGCAACAAGTTTTTAAGAATATCGTTTAAAACACGCTATTTGATCATAGCTGCATTCTGTTTATTTTATTGTGTTTTGTAACTGACTCTTTGTAAATGTGGTACAAGCTATTTCATATTCATTTTTAAAAAAGTTTTTAGCAGAAAACCTTACAGTGATACGGCTACATGCCGCACCTTTTTGTTGCATCTTTCCAGATACTATTCTATCGTGAGCAGGTTGATAACTTGTTGGTAGTATTTAACACTAATACAATTTTAATCAAACGTTTCTGATAATTCTACTGATGAAGGATACTGATTTGTGTTTAGGAAAAATATGTAACAACATTCAAATATTTTTTGCCATCACAAGTCCCAATAAGTCTCGAAAATGTGTCAAACTTCAAGCGTGTTCTGCTCATTATATAAAAGTAATTCACTCTCTATAGTACTAACATTTTCACAATTGCAAATTGTTAAAATGTAACACCAGATACTATGTTTTGCTAAAATAAGCAGATGATGAAAAAGCCGAATAGTTATTGCCGTATTGGACAGTGCCCAGTTTATGCGACTGCTTTGCAGGAGTGCAGACGCCATACTTTCCAATTTATCTGGAGGCACGTGCCAAGTGGAAAAAGAAGCCGTTCATAATGGTTTTCTCTCCCCTTTTTGTAAGAATTTTTCCTGACTGATTCTATTTCAATGCCTGAAAAGGTGATCTTTCAAAAGAAGACGACCACACTCTTCATTGCGCAGTTATCTCATTAGAAAGCAGTTCCTTTCTTTCCTACGGTTTGATACCCCTCTGGCTTTTCCCTTTTAGGTACAATCCACAATTTTTTAGGATAGTGCAATTATACTTTTATGCTTTCTTACCTCACTTACTGCTTGTCTTTTCCTTCCATCAAATGCACCCTCGTTAGAGAAAACCCTGCATTCTATGACCATGACACTTTGGCGTTTGTTACCTGGAAACGGAAGGAGCTGATTGGGAGCAATCAATATAATTCTCTTTTTGTATGCTCACTTAGAAGATAACTTTTTAGTGAATCATTGTTTTTCTCGCACCAAAACAAGAAGGCTGTGCTTGTGGACTAATTTGTAAAGTGTAGAGGGTGTAGTTTCCAAAAAATTGGCTCCTGCCTTGAATACATTTCTTTTGTAACTGCTGAGAATTAATTCATTTGTGGCGATCCCCTCGTTCATGCCACTGGGATCTTTTCTCCTTGCATCACACAGAAGAGATGAGAGCGCATTGCGTTGTTCTTGACATGATCCCTTCTTTTCTTCTTGTGCGACCCGCTTCTCAATAATGTAGTGTGTTACGTTATTTCCCATGCTTCTTAAACGTAACGGCCATCGAATATTTGAAAGTTAGAAATGAAAATACAACAAATTTCAATTTCGTAGCTTCGAAGCATATCCCTCGAGCCACAACGGCGCTGCACGCTTTTCAAAGTTAACACTGTTGCAATTTTCCATAAGGCTTGCCTATAGAACTTATTTTTCATTCACCTACAGTTTCTTGAAATTCCTTTATTTACTAACGTGTGTATATTTCCTTACGCAAGTTTTTCTATCAATGTCATTGTCTCGTTAATGATCCATCAAAAACTGAATGTGTGCGCACAGATCCATTACAATTTTCATTGATGCACACGCCGCTATAATTTCTTTTGAAGGGGCCTTGTAAGTCTATCTTTTATTTGATATCTTCTAATTCTCAACGGAAGATTTTCTTCTTTTTAAAAAAAAAGTTATGCTGAAGAAGAATGGAATAGTATCATTGTATAGAAAGTGTAGTGGTAGAGATGTGTTACTTATGAATGCTCTGTGTTTAAAAACTAAAGATCCATTCAACTTAATTGCAACCGAAGAAACATTTTCGTGTAGAGCTTCTATACTTCTTTTACAAACATAATTTGTAAGGCGGAGGCTACATTTTCTTAACTGTGTCCCATCCTGTATAGGAATATTTACCACATTTAAAGCATTACCCACTCCAGTTTTTTTAGGGATTCGAAATTTGTTTCCAACACGAATGAAGGTTTTCGTCTGTAGCCTCTAGCTGTTTTTCTTCTTTCTGCATTAGAGAGGATTTTTTAAAAGGCTGTGAAGGTTTCATTTTGTATATGTTTCAAACATTCATACCCAAACTTTTACTGAAATTTCTCTTTAAAAGTGTCTGGTGGTTCAAATTCATAAGCAGAGGGAGTGCAATCGCGTTCGAATGTGGAGCTAATTCTCATTCTGTTATAATTATGTGTATCTGCAGCCATTGGATCCTCCCACAAACATTTCTCCCAATTTCTTTATAATCCCAATTCTTTCAGTCGTGTGGCAGTATTTTTTTATACCCTCTTCTTTTGGCTGTACTTATAAAACAAATGTTTCATACGTTTTGTCCATCGCTTCACATCCATTCATCTTCTCATCTCCTTCTTGCGTAATCTACATTTTTGGAGTTTTCCCTGTTCATCCTCCTTTATTCTTTTCTCCTCTTCTCTCTCCATGGGAGACTCTCCGTCTCCTGATGAAGAGGGACCTCCGCTCCCCATCGAAGCAACGCCTACACAAATTCGATCTGGTTTAGAGAGTAGTGTTGTAAAGGAACGTTTGGAAGCGTTGGCTGGTCTCAAACAACTTTTTCTTAGTGTTTGGAGGGATACATACAATGGGAGAGATCCTCGAAATATGACTGGAAATCGCACGGCGGAGACTATTATTTTGAAGGATTTTGCAGAGGTGGAGGCACCTGCCCTTCATCATGAGTATGCCAGTCTCCTCTTGGGTATGCTGAAAGATAGCAGCAATGTTGTCCAAGCTCGTAGTGTGGAGATTTATGTTGCGTTTGTTACCAGCTATCCCGTCTATTTCTCTTGTGTAAAGGAGGCTGCTGCCATTACTAAAAAAGTTGAAGTTTTAATGGGCTGTTTGAAGGCCTGTAGGATGCCTCTACTGGAAAAACTTTCATTTTCACCCAAATCCAGTGAGGCTGTCTACGAGTGTTTTGCTCTCACCATCGAGCAGATTGGCCATCTTCCTTCCGAAGGCAATCCAACGGCTTCTTCCAATGATAGCCGGAAGACGTTAGAAATGATTGTAGAGTTGTTGTTAGAAACATTACAAGCAAAGCTCCAAGCTGCCAGTGGGAAAGCTGTGGGTATACGTGGCCCCTCTATCAAAGTGGTGGCCGCTATCTTCAATATTCTTAAGAAACTGTTTCAAGAATTTGGAAAATTGGGAAATTTTGTTCGAAAAATCGTTGATTTAACGTTGAAATTTCAAGAAATGACCGACAAAACCGTTCGAGAGCATTTTTATGCGTTACTAATGGAAATTGTGAGCGCTGTACGCGTTGAAGAATTTACAGCTTCCATTCTATCAGAATTACAAACACAGCAACAGGTCTGCCGTCCGTGGAGGGGAAGGGGGGGAGAGAGAGTGTGTGAGAGAGTGAGGGGAAGAGGGGGGAGAAGTAGGAGAGAGGGAGAGAGAGCGTGAGGGGAGAAGTAGGAGAGAGAGTGAGAGTGTGTAAGGGGAGAAGTAGGAGAGATAGAGAGAGAGTGAGGGGAGAAGTAGGAGAGATAGAGAGAGAGTGAGGGGAGAAGTAGGAGAGAGAGAGGGAGTGTGAGGGGAGAAGTAAGAGAGAGAGAGTGTGAGGGGGGAAGTAGAAGAGAGAGTATGAGGGGAGAAGTAGGATAGATAGAGAGTAAGGAAATGGAAAGTAGAAAAATTTCTATTAACCTGTAATACAAAGTTGCAACGTCTATGAAATTTAAAACGGAAAAGATGTATCTAATATATTTAAATACAGCAAAAGAAGTTGTATATAAACAAAGAGGAAAAAAATACAATGTGAAGCAGAAAAGTAACGGAATATCTTTTTCAAATACATTTTTCTTTTCCTATAAGTTTGTCAATAGTCTCTCCTATTGAAAAACTTTAGAAATTCAAACTATTTGAAAAATGATTTGATACGTCTGTACAGCTTAGAAACGGTCTGAAGGAATTTCTAAACATAAATTAACATTTTAAAAATGAATTTCTTCTTTTATAGTTGCAAATGTAATGTTTTCTCACAAATTTATTTCTTTTGTAAAGCGTACAAGATTTCTTTTTGAAAACTGCATAGTATGTTTTATAACTCTGTGATGTATATTCTTAGAAACATTTTACTCGGTTGTTGAATGATTTACCCAAAGAGAAACCTATGCCTACAAGAAATTATCGTTTTCATAAGGATGAAGGCAAGAAATTTTTTATATTTCTTTTCTTGAATGCTTCTCTGTTGTCTATCAAAATTTTTGTAAATTTCTTTTTTATATCTCTTTTCTTGGATGCTTCTCTTTTTCTTTTTTTATAATATATTTTGTTTGTCTCAAAACATATACATGTTTTTCTATATCGTTTTTTATAATATATTTTATGATTTTTCAAAGCATAACATGGATGCATTCACTTTTCTTTTTTTGTTTATTAAAAATAAAATGTAAAGTACACTTTTTTTCATCTTTAACTATATTTTTTTTATATAGGTAAGAAGGAATCTCAAACTATCGAAACTATTAAAAAGAAAGAAGCTTCTATCCATAATTTATTTACTGAAGTGGATATTTTGAAGGAAATTTGTACAAAATCGTGGGAAAAAGAAGTCATAGAAGGAGCTTATTTACATCCAGAGGCATTACCGGTGGAATTATCTTGGAAAATAAAACAACATGCTTTGAATGTTTTGGTGGAGGTAAAAAAATTGAGGAAGGGGGGGAAGAAAATTTGT
>JADAQX010000179.1:0-74230 GCA_015476325.1 Cardiosporidium cionae | reverse complement strand
GCATTGATAAATGGAAATAGAGAATCGACATTGTTGACTGATGGGAAATCACCGGAATTCATTGGGCTTTTGCTATTAAAACTACAGGTAATATTACCACATCACATAATATATACAATAAATGTTGGTATGCAATGACATGGTGATGTTGATGACTATGACACATATATAGTAATTAAACGTGATTTATAATATATATGTGTAATATATATATATATATACTATTGTGCAGAATTTATTGTTGCTGACAAAAACAACGACAACAACTGCAAACGTTACTACCAACACCACCACAACTACAACCGTACCGTCACGACGTTTATTACAAAAAATTAATTCCCCACTACAAGATGCATTTGAGTTGATTAGTGATGGCATTCCCTTACGCAATGTGGCAGAAAGATTTATGCGTCAAACTAATATTAAGGCGCCAATTAGTGCCGTGGAGGAATTCTTGTCGGTGGCAGGAGGCACAACTAATGCATTGATAAATGGAAATAGAGAATCGACATTGTTGACAGGTGGGAAATCACCGGAATTCATTGGGCTTTTGCTATTGAAACTACAGGTAATATTACCACATCACATAATAAATACAATAAATGTTGGTATGCAATGGCATAGTGATGTTGATGATTATGACACATATATAGTAATTAAACGTGATTTATAATATATATGCGTAATGTATACATATTTGTTCAGAATTTATTGTTGCTGACAAAAACAACGACAACAACTGCAAATGTTACTACCACTTCTACAACCACAACTAGTACAACGACCACATCTACAACTACCACCACCACTAGCACCACAACTACTACTACCTCAACTACTACAACTACCACAACTACTACAACCACTACTACAACTACCACAACTACTACAACAACTACTACCACAACCCTTCCTCCACGTCGTCTATCACAAAAAATTAATTCCCCGCTACTTGATGCGTTTGAGATGATTAGTGATGGCATTCCCTTACGCAATGTGGCAGAAAGATTTATGCGTCAAACTAATATTAAGGCGCCAATTAGTGCCGTGGAGGAGTTCTTGTCGGTGGCAGGAGGCACAACTAATGCATTGATAAATGGAAATAGAGAATCGACATTGTTGACTGATGGGAAATCACCGGAATTCATTGGGCTTTTGCTATTAAAACTACAGGTAATATTACCACATCACATAATATATACAATAAATGTTGATATGCAATGGCATGATGGTGTTGTAACTATGACACATATATAGTAATTAAGCATAATTTATAATATATATGTGTAATATATATATATATATACTATTGTGCAGAATTTACTTCTGTCCAACACATCTTTAGCTTCGATGGCAACTTTGAATTCTTCTGGTGTTTTAGGGGCTATAATGAATACCATATGATATCACCGTTTTGTACTATGATTCCTTTCGCTTGGTATTTTGTTTTTTTAATTTGCTATTTTATTTAATGTGTTTTTTTTATTTATTATTTGTTAATGTGTGTTTTGTTTTTATTTTGCAGAGTCATTTATCGGAGCAGCTGAAAACATTGTTATGATTGGTATCATTCTATTTTATTGGATTTTTATTTGCTTTTTTAACTGTTCTTATGCTTAGCTTTTAGTTTAACATTCGATTTATTTTATTAGTTTGTAGGAAAATATGCAATAATAACGTGCTAGTTAAAGCCTTTCTGTTAGGATTGAAAAGTTTTAATTCATCTATGTTTATCTCACGCTATCCAATGGCTAGAGCGTATGTTCTTCAGACATCAGCAATGGAAGTATTGCTTATTTTTCGTTAATTTTCGTTGTTGTAAGTAGTTCTACTATAACATGTGTTTTTAATCATTTATAAATTTTGCCATTTTTAAAAAATTTAAAAGTTAATAAAACCGTATCAATTATGGATAAATATCATTTAAGTAGTATAGCCATTTCCAAAAACTCTGATTACCAGTAACAGTAAGAGCTTTAAATATTTTAAGCCAGTACCGGGTGTTTGGTTTCAATGTAACGATTTCAAAGTTAACAATTTTAAAGTACTATTGCTCACATGTAAACTTTTTCATGTAGTAAGATGGAAGGTTTAATTAATAAACGAGTGCTATCTTTACACCGGAGTTAAAAACGAGTGATACAAATTTTATAGCCAAAATGTTTGTTAGTTAACCAACCACATTCTTAAATGTGCGGTGAGAAATTAGAAGCATTCCATTTTTAATTAGCAGCGCCTTACATATAGCCTAGTGATTCTCTTCCGCTGTTGGATGTGACTTAAGAATGGAGCCCAAATTGTTATATTTTTCAGCGGCTAGGTAGTCCCATAGACGCTGTAGGAGAAGAGATATGTTTTTCTGTCGCTTCCTTATTTTCCGCACTGTCAACTGATTTGTTCAAAGCATCGTCTTGGATAAGTTGCTTGGGCCTCAAAACACTTGAGAAATGAAAAAAATCCTTTCCAGAGGACCTTCTTTTCCGGTCTTTATTCAAATCCAACGCTTCAACGCAGATATGCCCATAGCTTTAAAAAATAGAAAAGAAATGCATACTCTGATTTTATTCAACCTTATTTCAATTTGTCACTGCCATTAGTATCATACTTGATTTGTGGAAAAAAGTATTTAGGGGGCTCCTTCTCTTGAAATTTTTTAAAAGTTGCAACTTTGAGAGTGAAATCCCACCTATGAACCATCGTGACAAAGCTTGTGTTCCCAAGTAATTCTATCACGACGACTTTTCTCAGTACCTGTCAAAGGTCTCTCTATCGGAGCAGACGAGCGTTCGAACAAAATTTTTCGGTGCCTGCTGAGGAAGTAGCATGTAACTACAAGTAGATTAAATTGCCCCATTAACTGAATGAAACAGTCATAGCTATTGCAATTTAAATAATCATGCAATCCACCTGAGAATCTTCGTTTAGAGGAATAAAGATAATTGTCAGCGTGCTCTCATCCGTTTCACATGTGTATTGGTCTTTCTCTATTGTGAAGTCTGGTGTTTGTTGCTGAAATGGAAAATCGGAAATTAGTTCAGATACAAAACAAATCTATTTTATTTTATTTAATCACGTTTAATGAAAGGTTTTTCAATGTTTCTGCTCTCCAAGTTAACACTTTATAAAATACACTTACGTATTTATCTCGATATACGGCAATGCATCCTCGCCTACAAAGAACGAAACTGAAAGAAAAAAAAAGAAGTACAGCACGTAAAACTTACGATCGTGCATTATTTGGATGCGCCATGCAGTTGCTTGACAAAAAGTGACTAGATGCAAACGGAATTGAGGAGGAGAAAAAAATTTGCTATACGCATTCCAATTAATATAAACTAACGGTTTTAAACTTTTCGAAACTCTCCGAGTTTCCGTGGCCTCTTTAAACTTCTGCTCTTCTAAAAGGTTTTTCAATCTGCAGTAGCAAGTAATGAATGTGACATCTCATCTGACGTCTGTCTGCTTTTAATGTAGAAACGAAAGAATGATAATTAGCATACCTGTCAAACTCTTTGGCGAGAAGGACAATTAGATCCAATCTTTCTTCTTTAAGCGAATAGCGCTGTAAAACAGCTACTTTTACAAAAGTTTCTTAGAAATCTTAAATATCTATCATGAAGAACTGTTTATACTTGCATTACTCCCAAATATTACAATGGCATTTATGAACAAATGAAACAAAAGAAATTACGTCGTGCCTAGTATGTAGTCTAGCGACAATTGCCAGAAAAAGCTCACATTTATATAGATTCGTATTTTTCTTTGTTCAATGAAAGTTTGTACTTCGCATTCGGTACTGTTAATAAGTAATGTAGGTGTAGAAGCCTGTGCGCATACCAGAAATCTTCAAAATTGACAGAAGGAAACAAACATCAAAGTTTTGGATAAATCAAGCTTTTAGATGCTGTGCTTCAGCCGAGATTAGTATGATAGATAAGAGCAGTGCAACTTTGATTTTTGCAATGTACCTCTGGCGAGACGTATAGCAGAACTTGCCCATCGACTATTTCCAAGGCTGACCTTCTCGCGTCTTCTTTCTCATCGAATAGGTTAACCGGAAATACATACCTGTGAATAGAAACTTTATTTTCTTCTACATTAAAAGTATAATGTATATTGAAGTATAAATTTGGCTAGAACGATGAATACGCTAAGTAAAGGACTAAAATTAGTGCGGTAATGGCAAAAATTTTGAGAGCGGTTATGTGCTCAGTGAAATAGCATGTGCTAGCAGCGATAACAAATTGAATTAGATGCGTGTGAAGTGTTTACCATATACAAGAAAGCAAGCTTATTTAGCAACTTTATATTAGATGCTTGTAATAAAAAATAATTAGGTTATTTCAGGCCACTGGATGTGTTTTTACTTGGCAAGGTTAGCGTAGGTACTTTTTACACCTGGGCCTGCCTTGTCGTCCGTAATAAAGCCACCGAAAGTCAGAGCAACGTTCCAGCTAATTTGAAAAAAAATGATTTGAGGAAGCTTTCTGGAGCATTACATTAAGTCATAGGTGGTATGCGGAGCACTATGAAAAGCCATACCGTTCAAATTCTGCCATGTTTGCACAATCCAAAGTTATTCTCTCTGTTTTTCCAGATTCCTCCTGGGAGTATCAATATTTTTCGAAAGAACAAATATTGCATCTAAAACTGTTGTATTAAGACTCAATGAGGTCAAGGATAATGACCTTGCACAGCATGGTTAATGCAATAAAGTTAAATGTATTAACAGCTGACTTTCTTGACAATTCGAATTTCTCTTCTTTCTCTACTTGCAGTGGCTTTGCATATATCTGCTGGTAGGGACAAAATCGGCTTTGCTCCTGGCGATCCATAATATCTGTATAACTCCAGCAAACCTGTTGTAACAACTCCAACTCTGAAAAAAACAGGGAAAGGTTTAGGTAACAGCCGTCTCAACTTTGACAAACCATTCTTTTTGAAATGCATAGTTTTGTGTTTGTTTTTAAATATAGTGGCGTGTGAAGCATACAGGCTTGAAAAGTTCTGTTCCAGTGTACTCACTGATTGCTTTGGTTCCTTGTATCCCCTTCCTTTTTTGTAAAACCATTGGATGCTAGCTCTTCGCACCAGCTTTTCAAACAGAACATTTTTAAAACGCATTAGCAGCTCTTCTTGTTGAGAGATTGTAAATATAGAGACTCAAAATATTTTCTTAAATGCAACCTTTCTGCACTAAATCATAACTACGAACTTGCGAAAGACTTTATCGTTTGGCAAAAGAAAAATATATGTTTCCTCTGCCGGTGTATTAGGCTGTAAATTTATTTAAAATCGCAACATTTAGTCGTAGATACTACATTGAAATCTGAGCATATCTATGTTCTTTCATTCAGAATAAAATGCACCTTGTGAGTGATGCAAATTTCTCGGTCATCAGGGTTGATTGATGTAGAGCAATCAGTGTTTATCAGCTTTAAGGCCGGTTCCAAATCTAATGCTTTTTCGTAAATCATAAGTCTTCCATCTTTGACTATGAAGAGCCTAGATACACAGAAAAAGCTTGTACGTGTTTAACTATTTCCGTACAAGTTTTAGCACGAGGTACAATTGCATTTCTTATCATTTGTTTTAAATGTGAACTGCAGGATGTCATTTAAAAGTAGGGAATTTTATTATTGCATTCTGAAGAGCTTCAACACATAGAGAATCAAAATGCTCTCTTTGTGCATAGCATATCGTAAAGAAACGCTTCAGCAGCACGTTCTAATCTTTACTCTTCTTCATTAGGAGGTGATTTGTCCTCATCAGATAAAATGTCTATTTTTGCCGGTTCCTTGGACTCTACGCCTTGCTCATCATGTGACACTTCTAACTGAATAGCAGAGCTACGTTGAATGGTTGCTTTTTGATACTCTTTCCATTTTCCTTGTTGAAAAATACTCAGGTTTCTGCAAACAATAGCGAACGGTACATTGCTTTGTAAATGCGTTTTATGCAAAACAAATTAATAATTCTCTTAGTCATGCAGCAACTGATTTCTGCTCTACTCACACACTGAATGTTTCCTTATTCTTATTCTGAACCCGTATTTTCGTGTTCTGTACAAGGAATAAAAAAAGATTGGTTGATGCATCACAAACGCTTGACATACATGTGATTGTACGTTTAAACACTATGATACGAGCACTTTATTCCAATAAATGCACTTGTCGTTTTGATGCACATTCTATCCTACCGAGTGCAAAATAATCAATTCATTGTATTCGGGTTTAGCCTTGTAAGTACTTTCAAAGCATGGGACTTTTAAGCAAGCAGACTCCTGCAGTAAAATCAGACATATTCTATATCCTTACCTTTGAGATATAATACGAAATTTTCGGTCAAATTTGTCTAAACTTTTAGTGCAAGTCAAAAGCACTAGCATTGAGAAATCAGACAAAAATGAGAAACTTATTACAATTCTTTTAATTATTTCAGAACAACTTGTATCAAATAATATCAAATGAAGAGAAAGAGCAAAGATATTTGGTAAATTCACATGCTATCCTGAACTTACAAGTTTTTCAGTTTGAAAGATCAATGAATTTTCTTCAGGAGTGTAGCATACAGAGCTGAAGAAGGTACACGTTGGAATTCAATAACAATCACATGAACAGAAAAAGTCTGATTTCGATGCTCTACTATTTTGCTAGTTTACGTGCTACTGCAACATCATCTATTTAATAGATAATAGGAAGAGAATTACGCTATTTTGAAGGCTTATGCGAACTGTGCAAAAGACTTTATTTGTTAATAAAGTATTACTAATGTATTGCTCAAATCCGTTCTAAAAATACTAACACATTCTGTTGTTCAGTAGGTGTAGGTGCACCATCAGGACCTCTACCATTAGGAACGAAGATATCCGCCAGAAATTTTGAAGTGCTATCTCTTCGCAAGCTTTCATTTTGATGCTTAATAAACCCAGCATATTGTAATGCGTAAAACCACCTAAAATAATGCAGAACAAAGGAAGAGATAGTACAAATAAATTCCTACTATTAAATCTGTTAATCATTCAAAATGTTGCGCATTCATCAACGTCAGTAATATTTATACTTCCTGGAAAAACCGTTTCAACACAAATTACATTTACAAAGCTAGCACAAACTACAGCAATTTTAAATTTAAAGAAGCGTAAAAATGTCCAAAACCTTTCGTATTCATCAGCATCTGCGAATTTGAGAGTATGTAATTCCTCATTGCCCTCTACTCCAGCTGAGTAAGATATTTTTATCTCATGAAAATCAGGTTCTACAACTGTTTTTGTTACTTTGTGAGCTCTTAAATGAACTAGCGGTGATTCATCCTAACGACAAATTTACAAAGGTGATTATTTGTCAGCATTTACTAATAAATGGCCCTGTTTTTTATGTCAATGGATATGCCGTACTTTACTGTCATCAAAAAGGCAAAGACTGGAAAGCTTGACGGACATTATCCTGAACAGAAAATGCAACTCCTCCTCTTCAACTATTGGGAATGCAAAAGTGTTATGGCACAACTTCTTTTTACGTTGTAAAAGACGATAGAATTGCTACAGTTTTATCCAATAAATTAATGTTTAAAAAACAAACTGATGTTTGAATCCTCTATGAGGCAATCGCTGAAAGTATCATTATGATTCTAGTGGGTAGGAAGAAATACCTGCTAATAAATCCTGGAGGCTTTTTTTGGCTTGAGTCAATTACTGAATGGAATACCTTCCCTGTTCATTCATTAATTTTATCAAATAGCAGCGGAGAAAATTTAGAGAGCTTAAATGCAATCACTACAACAAAATTTGTATTCATAAAAAATTATAGCTATTTTAGGATGGAATGCATTGTCAACACAAAAGGAACGTTGTCAAAAAATGATTCACCTCTATAGTAACTTCCTTTGTCCAATTTCCATTTCCTCTGCGCATAAAAGTGGTGATAATCCATTTTTTTACTTTTAATTTCAAGCAGAACTTTAATAATGGAATCATCAATGCCAGCAAATACAAAAATTCCCGGCGTTTTGTATGCAAATGGAGAGTGAAGGATTTTTGTACCATTTCAGCATCCGCAAGTTTCACTTGGCGTCCAATCATACTTTCCAAGGTTTTAAGCAACCTAAATATTTCGAAAAGAATTTACCGGCAACGTTTGCTACGAATTTCAATCAAGTACGTCTACTACCGACAATTTTAGTATTTAACAATATATCATCTTTTGAAGTTTGAAAAAGAGCAAATTTACCTTCCTAGTAAATCCCTTTGCTCTTCAATGATTTTCTGCTGTGTCGACGCTACCGCGGACCTTTCTTTGTAGAATTGCTCGAATTGGTCATCGCTGACTGCAACGCATTCAAAAGTGCAATGTCAGCTACATAATACATTGTTTCCCCTCGATGTTCCCATAAGCAACAATCGCACCTCTATATGCATCCGGTGCCGTTTTGATCTGCTGTACAATTCCATCATACGCGATTGCTTTACCATTTGTTATTTCTTGCTTACCGCACGGTAGAGAAAATAAGATTGGAGGCAACAGCATCTTTTCTTTACTAAGGGATTCAACCTGCACAACATGTTTATCGCGCTAACAAATTTGAAGAGTTTTGTTCTGTTTTCAAGGCGTAATCTATGGAGACATACCAAATTGTATAACCATTGTATCTCCCCCCGCTGTTCTTCTGCAACTTTTTCTGTTTCCAGAAGATCGCTGAGAGTTTAAGGATGACACGTGCGTTTTTTGTCTAAGCTACTGGTCTGAATATTGAGCTAGATTTATAGTATGCTCTAATCGAATTTGCATATACAGATAGAAGGTTCTGAAAGCTACGACGGTTTACTGTTTTAGAATAGTTAAACTGCTTCAACTTGCTCTTTATTTGCGATTAAGAATACGCATATCCGCGTAGTTGTATTGTAAAGGCAGCGTTGCATTGCATGAAAAGTTACCTTTGCACTTGTATTAAGCATTTCCTTGATATTCGAGATTCTAAATGCAGAAAGAAATGTAGTGCTAAAAGCCATTTTCGTAAGTCAGGAAATCGAGGTTTAATATGTAAAAGGCAATCATATTATAGAGTGATGGCATTTCTAGTGTAAATTAGCTGTAAAAACGCAGTTTCTATTTTCCTAAGGTTAGAGGTAGTATCGGCAAAATGAAATAACATACCCTCGCGAAAATATCTGTGCTTCCCCATTATTTGCATTATATGAGACTCGTGTGGAGGAATGATATTGCCAAACTTTTCTAGCTGGGCACATTTAACATTCATAGGGTTTTTCTTATGCAATATCCGCACAATTTTCTCGAAAAAAATTGAACGATTCTCTACACACACGCAATCCTTTGACAATTTACGGGCAGTTTCACCGTCATGCCAGATATCTGGAATTGTTCTAAAGTTCCCCTTAGTTCCTCGATTTCGAGATTCATGGAGACGTTGTCTTCCTTCAACTTTTTGTTCTCCGCTGGTAAAGCACATAGTTTTTCCTGTAGAGACAGCGGTAAGTGGTATTTTATTTATAGCTAAAAACAGAACTTGCATTAAAATTTATGCTTCTACGCACTTGCTGTTTCAGTAGCAAACTTTTGCCCTCTTTGAGCTCTTCTTCAGCCAAAATGAGAGATTTGGTCATATCTGTAATTACTTTCTCGTTTTTGCAGGTGAGTCTATTCGATGCTGCAGCTTCAGCAGTCATCCCATCAAGTTTTAGTCGTAGGCGTTCATTTTCTTCGATCAGGAGTTTTGTATCGCAATCACTTTTTGTTGCAATTTCTTGTATATTTTCTTCAAGCTTGCATATTGTTTCTGTCAATTTTTCTATCTGCAATCGTTGATGCTGTAATAATAATTCTGCGTCTCTAAGTGTCCTTTCTTCCATTCTTTTGTAGTGTATTTATTAAGTTGAAGTTACTATAAAAATTGGTAGTGCAAAACCTCATTCCTTCATTCAGTTTGCTGTATCCCAAATAAGATAAATTATTTCAAATCATTTTTGGCGTGTTTTTACTAAAATAGCATCTTTAAGTTTTAACCTAATCAACCAAAACGTGAAACATAAAATTTTTAACTGTGCAAATTTTTTATTGACCGAGCCCTCTCTATTTTTCAGTTTAAAATAAAAAAAATTATATTAGAATGAACAGTGTACTGGAAAAAGTAAGAATAGGACACGACATATCCGGATTACTTGGACTCTGGAAAAAATGGAGACTAAGCTTTTACTAAATGTTTATGCCCCTTAATAAAATATTTGGATGTAAAAACTTTTTGTTGTTTTGTGGTGAAATATCTTATAAGGCTGAGATGCGGGATAACACTTGTAACGTAGATGTCTCACACTTGCGAATTTGCGGTAGTAGGTAAATGCAAGATGCCTAATATTTTTCTTTTATCCGAGCAGCCATGCTATGAATTAATTGGGAGTTCATATCCATGGCAGTAGAACGTGAAGACTAGTGAAAGATGCAATGACGAAAGGTTACTTACTTCAAACTCCATGGCATTATAACCTATTTCTTTTTATGCCCTTCAATTCCTTTTGCTTCATACAATTTGTTCACCTTATTGTCGAATTTACAAGAAAAACAAATGGTAAACGAGTCAGTTCATCCCTGCGACATTGTGAAAAAAGCATTCACGCGTATCTACTATATCGAGAAGTAAATAAAGTAGTAGAAAACATACAGTGGGTACTTTCTCGGAGTGCAGGAATTATCACTCCGAGATAAATATCAGCAGGTTGATGTAATTTTGCAAGTACATTTTGAGATGTGCTTTCTTGTATCATTTGAAATGCTTTCCGTAGCTTTGGTACAACGAATAATTTTATTCGTAAGCGTTCAAAACTTTTTATGAAGGCTTGAGCATGCAGATACAGACTGAATTATTATGTAGTGCTCTGCAAAATATAGCGATTCAGTCTACCAAAAAGTTTCAATCTCCCCTTGAGCAATAACAACCAGTTTAAGAAATTGATTGCTAGGAACGTGGATGGTTGAATTAGCGAGACTTCCCTAGTTCCCACGCTCGCCATAGCATCTAGTGACTTTTTAAAATCCTAATCCCCCCTGTTTCAAAAATTTCATCGGTTTCTTACATTTTATGTTGAAATGAAAATTGTTTACTGTTCAGATGGGCGATGCAATCCACAATGTTTCATTTCTATTTTTTTCGCTAAAAAGCATGAAAATTTGATAGTTTTACGAGCTGCGTCGATGCATTTCGAACTACTCACGAAAAAATTTTCATCGTCATGAAAAAATTTCAAAAGCAGAGTACTATTGACGTTTTCGGAGAGCTGAGGCAGAGCAGAGAATTCATTCATTTTATATTTCTGCACTCATATCCAGTTTAGAGAAGCAAAAAATAGTAAAAACAGAGCACTGAGACACTATGGCAAAAAATAACTGGAACAAAATTACCCAACTCTTGTTAATGAGCACAAAGTAGAATGATGATATATTTGTTAGTAGGGCTCTGGCTTTGCCGGCAAGCTATATCTCATGCTCTTATTGACTCCCCCTATATTCAACATGCATCAATACCGCAACTATACCCGCATCTTCCAAAAAGTACCAGTGTAACCAGGAAGACATCACAAAAAGGGGCAGCTACTAAACTTAAACGTAAGTACCCATATTTACTCGATCACATAAACACTACGCTTAGAAAGCGAAGACACAATTTTTATGCCACCTATTGTTACCTCTGTACAGATCTATCTTCATTCTCTAAAATAAAAAATGGAAATATTCCGGTAAGTACACGTTAATTCTGCAGCCCCATTCATGAGTTACACCTTTCTAAATAAAATTAAAATAAGGAAACTTGACATACACTGAATAAATTTTTTGTATATAGTTTACGCCAAACGTCCCCTGGGAAGCAACAGACGTAGCTATAGCACAAAAAGAAGATTCGATTGTTGTGCAAAATAAAAGAGGAGAAGAGCTGGTACAATTTATAGTGCCACCATCAACCGGTGCGACTGCTACCGCTTTTAATTCACTGCTGAAATTTAGTGAGAAGGAAGTTGCGCGAGCGTCTGTGCATTGGAAACCTGCAAAACGTGCAAGCCCAGCTGGGATATTAACAGTCAAGCTTAAGGGTTCTTTTGAAACGGAAGCACGCTATAATGTAAGTAGAGGTATAAAGATTACGAATAACAATTAGAAGAAAAGCGAACGAAGACTTATTTTTCACTACTTGGGTAGGTTAAAGTGTGGATTCTCTATCGAACATTGGATAAAAAAGTTGCCAAATGGGTAAATAAGAAAGTTTTCAAGGTAACTAACACTGAACTTAAGGAGCTTTTGTCTAATGAAGAAGAGCTGCATCAAAAAATTAACATTTTTCTGGGATTCGCACCTACGCATCCAATGTCGTCTCGAAAAATTTCCACTCGAGAAGAAGAACTGAACGGAAATGTAAAATTTGAAGTGACCCCAAAGGTAGGGACAGTTTGTCGAGACTGTCATAGTTTTATTCAATGGCATGTAATGGACAATACGGTAGAGCTTATTTTCACAAAAACGAAAACGTGACGTTTATGTTTCAAGGTGGTAGTTCGTTACCAAATTCTTGATCCTTTTACAAGAAAAACGACGTCTCAGGAACCTCGAGTTGTTCTTTTAGAAGAACTGAAGTGTCAAAGCTACATAAAGGAAAACCCTGATGCCATAATTCCGTTAATTCAGACTTCAGGATTGCAGTCAAAGTTACATGTTTCAGCGATCACCACTAGTAAAATTTGTACTTTAACGCAAAGCAAATCAAAAGAGAAATTTAGTTTTACAAATTGCCCCATGACAGAACAACAAACATGGGAGATCGAGCCAGAGGTAGAAATAAATATTAGTATGCTCTTTTGTTACTTTACATTTTTTCTCATTCCTAATAGATGTATATCGATGCAGATAACAATGCATTATGTTTTCGATGATGCACCTTCACTACAAGAATCGATCCCACTTTCTCTTCTTCCTAAGAGAGCAGAATTAAGAGGAACTATTTTCCGAGGAATTAAAGGCGCAAGAAAAAAATACAAAGTTGAAGCTGTTCAAGTTGGAACAGCAACTATTCCCTTGCAGCAGTTTCCAAAAAGAAAGTTGTCAGTGACCTTCCTACTTCAACAGCTCGCTACGAAGAATGTCGCACGCAATGACAAACCTGACATAATAACCCTTCATTTCATACAGGTTTAATATAAATATTTTTCAGAATGATTTGTTACGTGCTCATTGGCTACCAATGAAAAACTATATGTTTTTTTTGCGTAGAACCGCAAGATAAAAGCAAGAAAGTACAAGGTAACGTAATTCATATATTTTTCAGAATATATTGACATTTCATTGTTTCCATACACTTGCGAATTCATATTTTTTTTCAGAATATATTGACATTTCATTGTTTCCATACACTTGCGAGCTCAGGCAATAGTCATGGTGACTAAAACATCAGGAATCACAGAAGAACACAAATTTGAAATTTCGGATACTCGCTTAAAAAAAGAAGAATTTATTGAAAAATATTTAGTGCAGCATTTCCGCAATATCAAGCAAGGCATAACCAAACGGAATGTTCGCAAAATTTCCGTGAATAGCAATCCTTGGCGAGTGTGGACCTTGGCGCGAATTCTTAAGCGAAGGAAACGAGCTAATATTTCATTTGAAATCCAGGTAACTTGATTGATATTCATTATTTCATTCATAACACTAGTCAAATTGTTTGAATCGTGCCTGCAGATTCATGCATTATTTTTTGCTGTACGTAGGGAGAAAAATCGAAACAAATCCAGCCGGTAATAACTATCAGCAATTTTGGGAGTACTCTATGTGTTTGAATTTTGTGTTAGCAGTCACTTTAACCAAATTTTATTCATATAAATTAGTTGTATTAACTGTGTTCCTTGCTACGCTATGCTTTCAGCCGTATACCCTCGTTTTTGGGCAATTGGTGCGTCTAATGAGAGGAGAGACTACAGTCACTATAAAAACTGCCGTCATTATAGTATTCCTCTTATATAGCCGTATCGCTAATTTTTTAGAAAGCATTTTATATTTTATTATAGAGCGTTGGAAAAGAGCAAACGCAGAAAGAATTCACTTTGCAGCAATTCGGGAAATTTTTGCAGTCGCAACACATTAAGGTGTTTAAGTTGTCTATAATCACAGAGAAAAATTCTCCTGTTAGTTGCGCTTTATCCAGCCCACAGCAGCTGGTGAGAATAAAATGGATAACGTTTTCACAATATTGTGGCAATATCACTTACACTTCTAACAGCGAATGGATTCTTTTCATTGCGAAGGTTTGAATCATGCATTTAGTTAGTTCCACAATCTTACAATATGTACATACAAACTTTACTTTAAATAATTTTTATGATAAGTCCAGGTTGAACCCAAGTTACTTTCAGGTTTAAAAGAAGATACGGTAAACATATTCTTTACCTATTTTATTTAATGCTAAAAAACATTTCTTTCACTAATCTTATTGCTTGTTCCTTAGTTTGATTTGTTTTTTCTGTTATTCTCAGCGCTCAGAGATGCATCTACGGGTCTGTTTCAGTTTTAATTATGGCGAACAATCGCCACATCTCATTACTTGGGAATTTTGATGCTGACTGGCATTTTCCATTGTAAATTTGTTTCATGAACACTCAATATATTCAGGTTCCTAAAGGGATTTTAAAAGCTTCACTCGCTGTTTCCTTGCATCGGTTTATGAACTTTTCAAAAACTCCAATTAGTTCTTTTAAAGCCCCTCAAATAAATATGTTTGTCTCTACTCCCGGGTTAGTTTACAAGTGCAACAAAGATACTACTGATTACATACCTCATGATATGAACAAAGGGGAGACAGCTCTACTTGAGGATTGCAACTTGGGAAAAATAAGCTTGCAGCAATCATCGGTCATGAACATTTGGGTAACTAGAAAAGTTTTAAACAAATTAAACCTAGTTTTTCTTTTAACTTGCTATGTAAATTTATTTTTTCTATTATTCTTTTGTGCTTCCTATCCTCTTCCGCAGAACGATGTGCCTGCGGAATTCCGAGCTGAGGTACATGTTTTCAATATGCACTCTATTGTTTTTAACAAAGTCAGTAAATCTTTGATTAAACAATTACATTCCTTTATTTAGCATACAATTTTGCTTCCAGTTTGAAGGAATAAACAGTGAATTAGCAATACTACAACATATAAAATTTTGCATCTTAAGAATGAAGGCAGTACTTTTCGGGAAGATAAAGGCAGTGAGCACTTACAAAATTAGCATAACTAAAGGTGGAATGCAGCAATTCTGTACCATTTTTGGAAGTGCTTTTCGAAGAATGAAGATTGCAAATTATCTTCAAAACTGTGGTACTTCTTTAAAAGAGTTGAAGTCAACGCATAGTTGGATTTTTTCCATAAAGGTAGCAATGAAATGCAATGTAAAAAGTCATTTCTAAAATTTTTACTTCATGTCCTAACTTCCTTTCTCTAACGCGTTTCAGCCCGAAAGCGATGCAGGGGATATAGTAACGTTCACCAAGGTTTGCTAAATGATAAATTTTAAAATGTGTTTCTGCTGTAAAGTTGCACATCTTTCTCACTTCATTTATTTCAAAAGTGCTTGTTGTATCATACACACAGGGGCAGAAAGAGCAGAATTTCCTTTCGGTTTGTTCCAGTCTATACAAATTATAGTGAAGAATTATAGGAGTAAAAGCTTTATTCCATAGCATAACGATAAATCATGGATGTATTTTGCCTTCTTTATGCTTTTCTGCAGTTGAGTTTGCTCAATTCAATGAGCACCCCTATATTTGGAACGATAGTCCGCAATGCTTTTCAAAATATTGATCAGCGTATAACAACTTTCATGACACAATTTAATCAGTTTTATGGAGTTGCTACTTTGCGAAAAAAACGATTTTTGTTAGGTTATGAGACAAGTGCAGGAAATAGAATGTACTGCAAGGGATTTCACAGTGCATTAGATATAAAGGGTTCAACTTGGCAAGTTTTACTGAAGCGCTGTAATATTGATACAAAGTCGTTGGCGACTGAGAATTTCTCTTTTTTTATCAAACGCGAGGTACCGTTATACGAATAATGGCATATACGACATGTGAATTTTCAATGGAAAGTATGTGAATTGTTGCTCATGTGTAGGTCATGCCCGATCGTTCACAAAAAAAACTAAAAACAAAAACGGTCAGGTTCATTTTATGGTTGAAAGTGCTTCGATTAGTTGCGTTTTATTCTTTAAGTTTTTCGACTGATGTTGCAGATGTCACTGGCTGTTTCTTCGAACATTTTGTCATACATTGCATATCCACCAAATGTAAAACGCAAGGATAAAATGAATGAACTTATATCTAATCTTCTTATTGAAGCCACTAAAAACGGTATCAACCTATCAAATACTGATTTAATTGTTACTGGAACTACAAAAGATGGAAACGAGTTTCAATTTCGAGTTGGGATGAATGAAATAATCCGGAAACCACGAACTGTGGAGCGCTTCCTAAAGGAATTTAAGCAACAAAATTTTATGCTGCTGCAAAAGCTGCATTTCCAGTTGGAAGTAAGTGAACTATATACTAAAATATACTGATATTTATCATTTTAGTAAGATTTTAAATTCTGTATATGATTTTGCTACCAGCTTTCTCCTGGATCTTCACAAGTGATGGTAAGAGTAAAAAGTAAATTTTTTTATTTTGAAAATAAATAAAAAGACTAAGTATATACTGTATAGTACTGAAGGTGTGAAACTTTTAATTGTGCGTAAAAACTTTGCAGCAACAAATAAAAGAAACTACAGAAATTGAAATTGAGGTACAACTAAAAAAAAATGATGTTGCACCTTCTTCGGCCCTTCATGAAATATTTAGATATCTTTTGTCGTTTTAATTCAGTTGCCTTGGAAAAATTTCATTTCCCAAATCCATTCAGTTATTACATCAAAAATCGAAGATCTTCTTGAAAATAAACCTGGCATCAAAATGAGCGAAATTAGGAAAAGAGTTATTACACTAAAGCTAATCGTCAATAGCGAAACTCGAGTATGCAAATATAATCGCTTACAAGAGTTACTTGATGAGCACAATGCCAAAAGGTTCAGTAAAATGTGCTTTTTGAATTTTGAAGACATTCAAAGCAATCCTGACATTACTTTTCATCTAAATGTGATGGTAAGAGTTATTTAATTATGAAAGAATAGCAACGATAAGAATTATTGTTCACCTACTTTTGCTTCAATTTCTTTAGGAAGGCGCAGCCTACGTTTCGGTATGCTACAATTTGTGAAACAGTAATTACAGCAGAGATTACTCCTTGAAGTAGAATTATATATTTGTTTAAATTAGAAAAGTAGTAAATAATCAACCAAAATACATAATTTTTTGTATTGATAAAATCAGGAACGAAGCACAGTGAAGGGTCCTGCCGAGCACATTTCATTTTGGGAAACTGTACTTAAAAAAGTTAGAAATACCTTAGGGGTTCATGACATTGAACGTCGTCGTATGGAACTGCTTCTTGAAGAGGAAAGTCAGCCTCCGATTCAAAAAGATATTACTGGTAAAACGTTGCTATCATCATCTCTGGGAGATGTATTTCAAAAAGCATTACCAGCGCAAACTAAGCTTGAAATACGTATTGTGGTGAGTTGTCCAAATGTAAATATAGTAATTTCTCAATTGAGTTACTTGAATTTTAATGTCTGCTGATGGATTTTGTTTTATCTAGGATTTAGGCCCTGTAACAGACGTGGTAAGACTATGTGATTACCGTGAAACTATCACTGATAAAAGAAGTATCTTTTCATTAAAATTTATCCACCGCTGCAACTACAATGGCTTCATAATTATTTGCATCACACAATCAGGCTAGTATAGATTCGATCCATCGAATATTGGTGAGTTTTTCTCATTAAATTTTGGAGTATGCGTATTTCTTTTTATGTGAAATATTTATCAAAAAGCATTCCATGCCATTTTTATGTAGGTGTATGGTGAAGATGCTTACGGCCTTCAAAGTGGAATGGTATCAGCAAACATAAACGACATTGCAATTTTGAAGTTGCGCAACGTATTTAAGCAAGTGAAAATCTTATCAGTCCCCCAGAGCTTTTTGATTTATGTAAATCGGAAATTCTGCTGCCACGAAGACATTAAAGATAGTGATACATTTGATCAAGTGCTTGCAAAGTGTATATTAGATTCAAATATGCTATCTCAAGCTCGACTGATTGGATTCAAGGCTATGGTGAGAGTGAAACAATGAATAGAGATAGCAGGCAAACTTCAATCTCTCCTCGTTCTGTGATTATTGTTTTTCCTTTGAAAAATATGCAATTAGGCTGAAGTTGAGGCATATCCACTCGGCAAGGTAACACCTCATATTGTTAACTGCTCCGCAAAGGCATTGGAATGGCGCTTTCTATGAAAATCAAATTCAATAAATTGATGACAAGGTGTCACTCTAACATGCTGTTACGTGGTCTAACCTTATTTGCAGATTTATTTCCATGGCTTTCCCTCTGTAGAGCGGCCAGCCATGCCAGCGCAGAGTTTGCTAGTTGATTATATAACGGAGATACTATTCCATCATAGCAATTACGGACTGACGACATGTGAAGCATATGACGTCACAATCAACATGAAAGGACACCATTACAATATATTCAATTTACCAGATATTCATAGGTTTCAAATTCCGTCTCATCTTGCTAGTGGATTCTTGACAATTAGACTGAAAGTAAGAATTCAAACATTCCAATAAGCAAGAAAATTTTAAAAAAAAATAACGCTACAATTACAGCTTGAAAAAAATTTCACCCTATGCAATCTGTTTTTTTGTTGTATTTCAGAAAATGATTCCGTCTGAAACCTTATCAGAAGGGCACGAGGTAGTTAATATTACACCTACTCTAATTAATGTAATTAGTTTTAATTCGAGTTTATGCTTCAAACCAGCTAGCTGCTCTGCTTCGCAAATTAGGTTATTTTATCCGATATGAGAGCTGAAACAACATTGCACGACTACATAGAGAGCAAAATACTAGAAGATAATCCGCAACGTGTTTTTCTTATTCGAGCCTCCACAAACAAATTATTAGCACCTTCAGATGTCAGTGCAGCATTAATGAAAACTAGACTGTCAATGATACACAAAAATGGTTTTCAAGTACTGTTAACTAAGGTTTGTATAGACTTTACAATGTTTGGATAGAACGTCGACGGTATTTATTCGTTGCACACATTACTGTTTTTGTCATTAATCTCTCAGAAAAGTGAGGTACACTCTCCAGTCAAAGTAAGAAACAAAATTCTATTGCGACAACTTTGCTAATTAGCTGTATACAAGATCTTATTAAAAGAGACAAAGTTTAGTATAAATGTACTCGCATGTGCAGTTTAGCTTTTATACAACTGAAGGTCAACCTATTATGGAAAATCAGGAAATAAGTGATATGCAAACAAGCCTAAATTTTATAGTTAAGCAGGTAGAACGTTTCCCAACAAGCCATGAAGGCGATAAAACAATCACTGCTCGCATTGACGGTGAAATTTGCCAAGAAGGAGAACTATCTGATATGTTTCAAGACACAACGCTTTCTCGATTCCTAGCAGACTGCAGTGTCACAGATACAAATCATCTGCATTATATTGATCTACTGCTTCCGGTAGCAATTAAATGCTCTTTTTTTTTCATGTTAAAATGTCTTTCTCTCAATATTCATATAAAATTCATTTTGCATATGCAGTTAGCACTTTCTGGGGTCCCTTCTGCACCGGTAAACTTACGAGCAGCCTGTTGTTGTCTTGAAAATGAGGCAACCTTCTGCCTTTTGTGCATGCTAGAAATCTCTTATTCATCACTACAGGTTCATATGACCTACAATCAAGGTGACACTTCGGATGATGCAAAACAAATTAAAATAAGTGAGAGCATTGTGCAACTAGTCGAGAGATTCCCGGTGGATGTAAGAGGATCACGCTTAATTGTGGTTGTAGTTACCAAAAAAAACGAACTGATATACGGTCAAATTAATGGTGATGACAGTCGAGTAATTGTAGGATTACGAAAGAAAAGATCTTACAGCGAGCTACTGCTAGACATGGGTGTTTCGAGCAGCATCCTACCAGTTGTTGACACTTTACATTTCTTTCTCGGGGTACGATAGCTGACTGTAATGCAAAAACTGACAGGTTTTAAATCTAGCAAGCTAGCCACAAAAGAACTAGCAATATATGAATGTTTTTGTTTGTCAGACGTGGAAAAATCTTTTCGAGGATATTTTGGTCTGAAATCGCATGTATTGCTTTTTAATTAATACTGAAACGGATTAGTTGAACAAATGAGTAATTGCAAGCTTTGTATATTACAGATTCCGACACTTGTCCTCTCGATAAGTTCCAAGAACCAGAAGTTTCATAAGATCGCATTAAATGCATTTGTTGGTGATGTCATGAACGTTAATGAAAAAGAAAAATATGTTTATAAAAATATTCCGAATCGTCTGAAGCTGGTTATCTCAATGACCGAAGGGCTGGATGTTACACGAGCAGCATCTCGCTCTTTTTTACTTCATGTTTTAGTGCAACAGCCCATTTGGATCCTTTTGGTGTTGAGTGGAGTTAAAATGACAGAACAATCTCTGAAAAATATAATGAAGATTTCTATTGTCTTAACGCCAGAATCTACATCGGTAAGCGGAAACTATTCGAACTGTTTACTCTAAACTCTATGCGCTGGTTGGAAATTTTTTCATGCATACCTATGCATTGACTTGAATTTTAACATAAATGGTTTCAAATCTAAAGACTGGGGCAAGGAACGCGCTACTACGAAAAGATAGTGAACCAAAACTACTAAATCCAGAGGTAAGATAAGTGTAAATAAATGAAGCATTCAAAATAGCTTCAGACACCCATTCAATTAATGTCGATTTACAAACATTTTCGTAATAGAAAGGTTCTCTTTTACCACGAATAAAATTTAAATTGGGCATGTCACGCTTCTTCACCGAGAAAGAACTTCATTCACTTTTGAAAGGGACGTTTGAAAACTTTATAGAATCAGTAGTAACCAAAGTAAATTTCGGTGATATTCCGACGCTTCCTCCACCTGAAGAAAGAAGGAAGAAGAAATACTTGCTATGGCAAGTTGACAAGAGGGGTGTGCGTGCAGAATTTCCTTATTTTTTCGTCAAGGACAAAGGCTTTTCCGATCTGGCAAGACATTCTCCACAACTCTTTGTAGACTACATACAATTAGAAGAAATGGTAATATTTTAAAATAGAAGTGTTGTCTCTGCAGCAGCTACGTGTTTTCAAGGCATTCCATATCTCATTGTCCTAAAATAACCGTCATTTTATTTGTTTTGCAGCCAACAACACACCCAACGCAGTTCCCGCAATCCTACGTTGCTAATGTTTTTGTGAGTTACCTTAGTTAATATTGCTGCATACATGCAAATGTTTCCGCTACAAATTGAATACGTATAAAAATTCTTGTTGATTCCTAATTTCAGGAAGGAAAACACATAATTTATCGCCCTCCGGTCAGTTGAGCCAATCGATTGTAATAAGTAAGTAGTAACGCTTGTCTCGGCAAAAAAAGAAATTTTTTAATCCCTTCATTTTTAGGTAACTGGAGTTATTCATTATACGTCACGAACTACACTGAAGTTACCAAATCAGCTAAAACCATACTTCCCTAGTGTCGAAGAATTTTCTTATTCTCTAGATGAAATTGCAGCCAAATATAAGCGATTTTCCCGCATAGGTTATTCTGCGAACAGCTATAATTTAGTGGTGATGAATAATGGAAAGCTAGTAAGAACACCATTAAGAAACAACCAACTTTTGTCTGAAGTCTTGAAGAAAGGAACACTTGAAATTGCTTTTTCACAGAAGCAACACTAACATTTAAAGTGACTACATCTTTCTAGCGTAATACAGGTAGAAATTTTCTCACACTGATGCTCTCTTAAAATGTATCTACCCAAAGTTTCAAACTGTAAAACAATATTGATATTTGAAACGATGAATCAATTCGATACAAGCAACCACAGCGAGTTTTCATTACATTGCTTTCGAATCCTACCAACGTAGCATTTCCTTCTTCCCACCTACAGTTTGATAGCGCGGTATTTCTATCAGAATAGATGATTCACCTTTACTAACCTTAAAAAAATATTAAACAACGGGCACGAACATTGAAACATGCACTCCAAAATTGCTTTCTATGTGCTGCTTTTCTCAATAACTTACTTTTTCCCGCTGCTACGCAACACCAATCAAGCATCTTACATTGCTTTAATCAAAACAAACCGAATTACAATTTTGGAAAGCACAAGCACCCTTGAACAATAAGAGACATTCAGATCTATTTGGGAACATGACACCCAATTAAACAGACTCGTACTAACAAAATGCTGTCGTTGATTTTCCAAAGAACATAAAAATTGAACCTACAGCTGCATTTTACACTGAGTAATTGTTTTTGACAAAAATGTGAGTTATGTTCATTATGATCACATCGTAAAGCAGAATCAAATTTTTCCGTTGGAATGTAGAAGGCGTATACGTCATGCACTAGTACAAAAAATCGTCACCTGATTGCTGTATTGAGATCCACACTGTAACAACTTACACAAAGCTACAGGCAATGCAGAATTTTGCGGCACTTTACGATGCAACAAAAAAAATACGATGTAATTTTATGTATCTAAATTGAGTAATTTGAAACGGCAGTTCGCTTAAAGAAAATGCTTAAATTATTTGGACAAGCTTAACATATAAGGACAATATCTTCAAATTCCACGGCACAGAAAAGAAGCCGCACTTCTACACAAGACAGCAACTGAAAAACAACTGTATGGTACCTCGCATTCTAAATATCTAACTAGTATAAAAACCAAAATGGAAAATTAAACAGAGTCGTAAACCCATTATATAACATAAATGTTGAGGCTACGCTCATCGACTAAATTTCTAAAAATATTAAAAACCAAAAAGCTCTAGCATTATTTTTCTATTATAGAGATGCAATTCAAGCATAGAAAATCAAATACCTTTCTCGCATATTTTTGCACAAACGTAAAAGCATAAAGAAACCGAGAGTAAAAAAAAAACGAAGATCCCGAAACAGTACGACAGTGGTATCAATTAAACCGTAGATTTAACCACACTTCGCTACATAATCATCACTTAAGATGTCACATGGACAATGATTTCATTGCAATAGCCCTATTGTAAAAGAAACCCGCAACAAACACATCACGTGATCATAAATTTTCATAGAAAAGCTATAAAAACCTACGAATTTCAAGAGAAATAGACGTAATTATATAACCTCTTCGTAGCGCATGAAAAATTACTTCATTAACTACAATGGAATGACAAACTATTATTTTAAGCTGCAGGATACAATAAATTCTGCGGATAGCAGCAAAAATGCTCTACAGCAAATTTTATCTTCATCACGTATAAAAGAATAAAATCATGACGTTCGAGACGTATAAACGCCTCAAGAATCAACAATATGCATAAAACGAATAGAAAGCGTTTTCATAAATTGTAGCAAAAAAAACATTAAAAAGACAAAACCATCAACCAAAACCAGCATCATGTATGACAGAAAAACAAACTAGCATTATTTTTTAAATATTATAGTTACCCTGGCTCAAATGTTTCCAATGTAAACCGTCTGAATATATAAATGGGCTCACCCTACAAATGAGACTCTTTCGCATGCAAAGTTAGTAAGGAGTCGTCCAAGTTGCTTACACAGACTAAACACAATCGCGGCAACACATTTTTTACCCTAAGGCTTCAAAAAGAGTTCGCGAGATCAAGCGGAACACACGCGCAATGTACTTAAAGCGATAAAACAAATAAGTTTAGAAAAGGTTCCTAGGTTGAAACAATCTAGAAATAAATTTGACGAAACCAAAAGTTTTGGCTAAGCCCTCCGCACACCAATGTTTCTTCCAAAAACCCTAGAATGAGCATCAATGGCACTTCGCTCATTGTAGCCATTCGAGTCATAAGTTCCATGTGCTCGGTCACCATATTGGGAGACTTCGTACCCTCCCCCTTCTTCGTACATTCGATCAAAATTTTTACCGCCAACAAAGCCACCGGAGTAATGCTCCCCATAATTTCCAGAATTAGAACCCCAATTGTAAATCCCACTAGCATGAGATCGAGTACTTTGTCCCATTCCAGAGTCATTGCGACGAGAAAAATTGCCGCCACCATAATATTCACGCGAGTTTGAAAATAGACGTGTACGACTTGCAGAGGATGATCGGCGAACATCACCCTGAATAAAAGTACAAAACAATAAAACAAACAAAACGAAAACATATTCGTCTTTTCTCGTTCAACTGTTAACTAACCTTAACACATCCACCGTCCCTTCCGGTAACTTTTACAGCTTTGCGTCGCCCTTCAGCTCCTTCCTGAATCTCGAATTCGACCTAGAAAAAGAAACGCTGAAAGATAGTTTAAAAGTACCGAAAAAGGAAATGTTTTTTTATTTGCATGGAGAGGGCACCTCTTCATTTTCTGCCAAATTTCTAAATCCATCCGCTTTTATTTCAGTTTGATGAACAAACAATTCCTCATTATCTTCAGTGATGATAAATCCGAAACCCTACAAAAACGAACACATCATTTGAGAAGGTCAAGTTGCAAAAAGAGAGAAGCCTCAATGGCATAATCCGTTGAGAAGGGGCACACGAGAATACTTTCCTCATTATTTTACCTTTTTCGAATTGAACCATTTACATTTTCCTCTACGGATTTCTGCTCTCATCTTGACAGGTATAATGAAATAACTGTAAGTATGAAACGGTAAGCATTCAGAATGCAACAAGGATCTGACGTATGCAAGAAAAGCAGGACAGAAACTATGTAGAAAAAAGCAGGGCAGAAACTATGTAGAAAAGCAGGAGAGGAGCTATTTAGAAAAGCAGGACAGAAACTATGTAGAAAAAACCCGGACAGAAACTATGCAGAAAAAAGCAGGATAGAAATTATGTAGAAAAAAGCAGCACAGAAACCGTAGAAAAAAGCAGCACAGAAACTACGTAGAAAAAAGCAGCACAGAAACTAGGTAAAAAAGCAGCACAGAAACTACGTAGAAAAAAGCAGCACAGAAACTAGGTAAAAAAGCAGCACAGAAACTATGTAGAAAAGAAGCAATGAAGTAAAAAGAATTCTTGCTAAATTGCTATATTTTATATCAACTCAATACAACAAAAAACGAAGACAATACCACAGGAAAGGATTTCAACGTCGTTCCTGCGTATGACATTCAAGAAGAGTACGGAGAATAATACACATACGAAGATTCAAGGCACCCTTTGTAGAGTGTTGGAGCACAATTGGTACGGAATAACGGGGGAGCGATGATTTTCACCATGACCGAAGGCATGACTCTCAACATGACTATACATAAAAGCAATCCATTGACGAATCCGTGCAAGATAGGAAACGGCAGAGAAATGTGGTGTAGTATTGTGCATGAGGGCTAAATCGGAATGTAAACCTGCGCAGGTTTTACTTGTGCAAATAGTACATAACAAAGTGAAGATTTTATTTGTGGAGTGGAGTGTGTTGTGCCTTGTGTTGCTTAGTGATTAGCTGGACTAAAGAAAGAGCGAAGCGTACCACTCACTCACTGAATGCACACTCGGGTTTCCTCAATTGAGAGAAAAGTGACAGCTAAATTGTCTACGACCGCTCCCTTCGTGTATTATGCATAATTCGAGTGATATAGTTTTGTTTTTCTGATTTTTTTAAACCTATCTTTACGAGTTTTATCGAAAAATTTTCTGCTTTTATTTCATTTGTAACAAGTGTATTTGGAGTAGGAATCTTATTTATTATTGTCTTAGGACATTTTGAATGTAAATAGATATTTGTTAATAACGGGATATGTTAGACATAATGAAAAGAATCTGTATTTGAGTGTACGCGAATACGGACGATATAAATAAGTACAAATCACTTACCCCCAATGTAACGAATGTTAACCCCTTAGCGTTACAAATAGTACGGATGAAGTTAGGATGTTTGAGAGTAGTAAAATCTAGAGTAGTATCTTTTAGACAATTCTTCTTACAGTAGTTTTTAGATTAGGTAGTCTTCTTTTAGTAATTTTCTAGGTTTCTATGAACATTGGGAATGTTCTAAGATTATATATTTCCATATTCATATACTTAGTTTTAGATTCACGAAGAATATATTAGTTACATGTTAACTTCGGTAGTATCAATTTTAGTTTGAACGATACTTAGAATAAGTTTGATCAGTCAGTTAGGATTGATTTTAGGTAATAACTGAGACAGCAGACTTTGTCCAGTATGTATAAAACGATATTCTTTCGGTTGTAAATAGTAGTAAAATATTGCTCGTATTCTACTCCGACGGTTTTAAGTTTATTAATTTATATTATTCCATTAGGTACATTCGTAACTTACTGTCAGTAGAAAATATATAGGTTTCGCATTCACGTAAGACTCCGTTATCTGTTAGTTCATCTATCTCATCCCTCAACTTAACAACAAGACTCTACGCTACGCATTACAACACAATAACCTCACCTACTTCTAAGTTAGTTTAGTCTGACTCCTCAAGAAGTATTAGTCTTTGTGTGATTACTTTTTACACAAAATTTCACAGGTAGTCTTCTCTTGATAGTTTTCTAGGCTTCTCTGAATATTAGAAATGTTCTAGGTTTTTACATTTATATATTCATATATTTAGTTTTAGATTCAAGTAGAATATATTAGTTACATGTTAACTTTGGTTGTATCAATTTTGGTTTGAACGATACTTAAAATAAGTTTGATCGATCAGGTAGGATTGATCTTAGGTAAGAATTACGAAAACTGACATTACCCGATATTTATAAAACGATATTCTTTCGTTTGCAATTAGAAGTATAAAATATTGTTCGTATTCTACTTCTACAGTTTTAAGTTTACTAGTTTGCATTATTCTAGTAGGTACATTCATAAATTTCGCCGGTAGAAAATATAGGTTTTACGTTATGTAAAGACTTCATTTAATAGTTAGCTCATCCCTTTTCTCCCTCAAATCAATAAAACAAGACTATACGCTATGCATTACAGCACAACAATCTCACCTATTTCTAAGTTAGCTTTAACCTACTTCTCCAAGTCGTTGGAGTGTCGCCACAAGAGTAGCAACTTTTACACTGGCTGTATCACTGGAAAAATCATGAGACTAGAGGTACTACGTGTTTCTATTACATTAAATTACGTTTCCTAGAATCCTATCCGTTAACAAGTAATTAAGACAACTAGTTTTGCATTCTCGTATTTTACTGTTTCCCTTAGTTTCCCTTTCATTGCCAAGTTTTGAAATGTAAAAACAATTATATTATAATTACATCAGCCTCGCACATATATTCATTCATAACATGCGGCAATAGTAGCATCAATAACAACTGCACATGTGTTCTTTCCCAGCACACCTAATCCAAACTACCAGCGCAACTCAAACAACACTTGAGAGAACGAAAATATTTAATAACTTTTTCTAGACTAACGCTTTTTAAAAAATACTTTTCAAACCAAGTAGAAAGTTGAGAGGTAGTTATTTAATGCTTGTACATATATCATATATTTTACTTTTCCTCTTTCATGTTCAGTTTTGTTTTTCTTGTTATATTTTATTCATGAGCTTTTCTAAAAATACTACAACGCATATGAGTATACATGCATTAGAATTGCATTTAGAAGTTAGCTCACTTCTTCACGAAAAGAGCAAGATATAATCAGCCGGATTCGAGATATTGATTGGCGAAAACGTGACAACTAATAATTACACAAAAAGCCTACGCTTTACACTGACTGTTTTTCCTATTTTTATGTTTTACTCACCCGAAGCTGCTTATGGTAACACAATTTTTACACTTGCCTTCACTTTCTATCTATGTACATGATTTACGAATACCTAAGTATTTATTTGTTTTCTAATTAATTTCAAGAATGGCGTGTATAATTTCAAAAATATGTTATACTACTACAAGACTTGAATGTCCACTCTCACAATATTGACGCTTCAGATCTACTAATTAAAATCCGCTCAGATGACAAGCCTCTCTGCACTTCCAAGAATAAAAAAGTTTCAAGACTATTTAGAAAATCCATTTACACACTTATAAAATAATCAAACTTCTACATAATTGGCCTAAATTTCACTTTTGTTATGAATGTCAGTTTTCATTCTTTTGGCCTGATATCTAGTCCTAGGTAGGATGATATAAACCAGCTGTTTATATAATTTTAAAAATGCTACGTGATATTATAATTGATCGTTACCAAATGTGTTGCACTTTTCAATAAATTGCTTTTGTGTGTGGCAGTACTTGTATTCGATACAAAAACTAATTTTTACATTTGCATAAAACAAACAAAATTGTGAGCTAAAAGTTAGAATTACTACTTTTAAATATATTGATCTCATTCCATTTCCTCAACATGCTTACCAAACAGTAGAAACAATCTTAAAAGCATTCAAATCCCAGAGAGTTCGCAACCAAATGAAATTTGCAAAATAATACCAAAGAAAGCTACATCTAATTATGTGCTAACAATTTTATGAGTTGGTATTCACTGTCTTGCTATCTACATTACGATATAAGATGAAATGATTGAATTTTTGTGTGCCTATAGAGGGGATAGACATGTGAATTATACCCTTTTTAGTTGCTTGTCTAAGGGTATGTATTCTTAATGGAATTTGTTCGTATTATTTGTAACATTGAAAGTATTTGCGTTTTCTTTAAAGTCATTCGCACTTTGTTGAATAGCAATCTGCCTATGTGTTTTAGTATAGACAAAATCTATATTCTGCTGTAGAAAAAATGGCACGGTTTCCAATAGACCATTACAATTCCTAACTTTTTCTTTCTGCACTGAATGATTTCAATACTTGTGTGTCTGCTCTGGCGTATTTATAAGGAGGTATCATACAATTCAAATCTATTCTTCAGTTTCTAGAAAACTGGAAGCCTATAATGCAATTTCAGTGTATCATCTATCAATGCATTTCCTTTTATTACAATTGCTCAACTTGAGGTGGAACAGGTAGAACTATGTCTGCTAGCTGAATGATATAAAAGTTTTTAAGCAAAATCACACAGTAGTCCAATTGTACTGTTGTTTAATCACACATAGAGTGCTTGAAAAGATGCGCCTGTAGATAGTGGTATTAATTATCCTATCAATGGCATAGAAATGCATGAATATAATTTACATCCGTTTCCCTCTTTTTAGCTTTGTAGGAATAGAAAGGAATTTAAGAAATTTTTCTGTTTCACTGACATTCTTTTAAGTCTTACATTGATAATTCGTTGAAGTTTCAAAATCCCGTTCCTCTTGATTCTGCACGTCACTAAAACCGAATCTGTTTTAACCAATAGTGAGAATTTGAAATACATTCACAGCACTACATCCTTTAGAATTCGATTTAGCTTCCTATCTTGTAAGTAGGATCATTTGTTGTGCCACTGGAGTGACACCTGAATGATTAACTATGCAATAGTGTAAGAGTATTCAAAAAGATTCCGTACTCGAGGTACGCCATTTAAGATTGTATCTATTGTATAGGAAGCATCAATTGTCATTACTCTCCTCTTTCAGGTCTTACTTGCTTGTAAATTATTGAGTTATTTCTTTGCTATTCGTCATGAACAATTACTCAGTTCACTGTAGACGGTTTCTCCTTAGCGTGTTCAAATTTTGCTTTTCGCTGGATTTTGCTCAAAAATAGCACGTGTTCTCATATAATTCTTGCGTATACAGCATTTCTTCCAAGACAAATTTAATGTGGAACTTGAAACTGTTTTTAATTTACTTTTATGTAAAGTAAACCGATTCGCTAAAAGAATTTTAGCTTCCAGTGGTTGAGAAACGATATAATTCTAAGGTACTGTATCGTTTCAATAATAAGAATAAAGGGCATAGAACATTTTGCATTGATTATACCTATTTTTCTCACACAGAGTACGTATTATATGGTTAAATATTATTTTTAATTTTAGAACATACACCCATCTGCGTTCAAGGTTACTAAAGGAACAGGATTTGTGCAATAGGACATGATTTCTGTAAGTTTACCCATTCATGTAAAGGTACAGCTAACGCTTTAAAAGATATAAGAAAGCTACAACAAAATATTCAACAGAATGTTGTATCATGTTGTGTAAAACGTTGATTTGGATCGTAAGTAGTCGTCACGTTTTTGCCAATCGATAACTCGATTCCAGCTGACTATATCTTGCTCTTTTCGTGAATAAGTGAACTAATTAGTTAATGCGAGTTATATATATGTTTACTTCAGTAGTTACATATCTATATTTAAGAAAACTTGCGACTGACTATTGCAATAGAGGAAAGAAAACTACAGGGGAAAAAGAAAAGGAAGGGTCGTATATATATAAATATATATATATATTCGTCAAAAGATCTCGTTCAACTTTCTACTTGCTTCGAAAAAGGATTGGCGAAATAAAATACAATCTAATCTAAGTCTACAAGAACTCTTAGCTCTTTTCCTAAGTGCTTGGCGAGTTGTACTGGTGGTCTAGGTGTGTTAGGGAAAAACATGTACTACTATTGTTAATGCTACTATTGCTGCCCGTCACGAATGAATATCTGTGCGGGGGTCGTTGCAATCATAACTTGATATTTATATACTTCACAATGTAGCGACGAATTCATAATATGGTAATGAAGAGGGAAAAAGGGAAGGAATTATAAAGGGAACTAGCTCGAGTATTAATTACTCGTTAATAAATAGGATTCTAGGAACGTAATTTAATATAATAATAAAGCAAATAAAATATTAAAAGCATATAACTATAATACGAAATAAATGAGTCTAGTGTCATGATAACTCCCATGTTACATGTTGTCAAAATATTAGCTGAAATAAGAATGCGCGCGCAGACACTTTTTGTAACACGGACATTACACCGAGCTCAGCGCGGCGATCGTTGAGAATAATTTATAACAATTTATACTATAATGATTGTGTAGTGTCAATACTATTTAACCATATATGTAAATGCTTAGATATTTCAGTTGCAGTGTTTAGTTTCTCATGCCTTATAATACATTAGTAATCATAAAGTTAGCTTACACCTACTCTAGGTTCTAGCGACACCAAGCCTCCATAGATACATGCTTCGTGCCGCACGATGATGACAGCAATTTTTCAAGCATGGATTAAATACTCCTCTACACCCCACATACATACCAGCGTTAGGTAGAGCGAAGAATGCTTTTTCTTCTCTTCGGACCTTTTTTCCCCCAATCCTTTTCGTAGTAAACAATTCCTTGTAAGTTAGAATATATATTCTTGTTTTAACCTTTTCCCTTTACAATAGTTATTAGATATCTTTCCTTTGTTTTTCTACTGCTATAAATGAGTACAATTTCCGTTTATAAGAACAGATTATTAACCAAAGAGAATTTTAAGTTAACGTTTGAAATAACCTAATCACGAAAAGAGAGAGAAATAGTCAGCCGAAATCGAGTTATCGATTGGCGAAAACGTGACGAATAGATCAATCGAGATACCCACGTTTACAAACTCTGTCCCTCACAAATTCTATGATTGAGTAAGATCTGAAAAAATTGCGATTCTATGGATACTTTTTTCCATACACAAGCTGAACTGTAAAAATTCTACTCGTATGCCGAACTAAACAACAGTTTTTTTTCTACAGAAGTTAATGTCTTCTCTTAAATCTAGTTCAAGTCTGTAATTTTATTTCATTCTAATAGTGCGTCTGATAGACAGATTATGTTGGCTTAGAGCTGTTAACAATTAATTGTAGCCCAAACAACATGAGGACGAGAAAGATGTGAAATTTTTAAATTTAAGATTTGCTTTTTGGTTATTCCCATCTGGAGTAGATGAAATAAGAAGAGATGCTTTTCCAACTGTTCTTATTCATGTTTCGAGTTCTCATAATCATGTTCCCTCAAACTATGGGAATACAAAATTGACCTTACTCTTTCCTCTCTCAGCTTGTTTCTGAAATTAGAAGCACTGTCTATTGCATAAATTGATTTGAATAATGAACACACCAAGCTCAGTACCATTCAATAAGGAAAGTATTATCCTGCTTATCCATCTGAAAATACCTTCTATGTTCGCAAACACCAATTACGTATGTATCCCAAAAAATGGTTTTAATTTAGTGAAAGAGAACTAGTGATCAAATCACAGCCGATTTTAAAGAGTTACCGAAAATGTCATAATATTTGTTGGTGAATTTGTCTACTTCCCCTGCTCACGCGCATTTGTCGACGGCTTAATACCAAAAAAATGTCTACCCACAAAGGGTAGCACCTCCCTTCGAATCCTCATTTTCCCTAAATGAAGTAAAGAAAATTTTATTAAACAAATTTATTCGAGTGAAATATTTAGCATTTACCTTTGATATGCCCGGACAATTTGGGCGTGAACTACATATCGGGGAAAGCATTACGGCGAGCAAGCGCAATTGATTATTTTAACAACGATAACAAACGATGAACATGATTGGAAGTGGAAGTGTATTCACGAAGAAGAAGATACAAGGAACAGATATATAGATATACAGGGACTTTTTACTTTCTCGTTAATTTTGAATTACCTTTACGTTTTTTATTTTCTTTTCGAATTAGATTCCGATTGCTGAATCGATTATCTTTCTACAAAGTTGTTTCTCTTGTTTTGTTGAATTGTTTCGCTACAATAGTTTCACTACGAGTTTTGATTCTTGTTAACTTTTCTGTGCTGTAACATTGCGTAACCTTTTCGTTTCTTTTGCTTATTGAGTTGCGGTTGGCTTTCACGGTAACGAGCGTCGGTGGAGGTCTTACGAACACAAAATTCATTTTTCCTTTCTTCCTAAAAACTACGTAGTTGAAATTCGTTTATAGTTTAAGATTAAAACTAAGATTCTAGTTATCATTTGCTTTCGAGCGATACGATCTCTGAAGCCGCGTTAAGTACCGGGTATATCAACCTTAAGTAATTTCTTTAATCCTTCAGTATTAAATCTTGCTAAGTTAGTGTGATTGATGCTTTCATGAAAACTGAAAAGCTTAAGTGCTATCAGTAGTCCAGTAGCTTCTTTATCATGGAATTAGCCTTGTCGTTAGATAGCTAATTTGATTTATCACTCTCTTTTGAAGATATAGCTTGAGTCTCCCAAGTAGAACTGTAGAGAGCCTAGATATATTGAAAAATATAATTTCCATCTCGTTAGCTTATTCTCTTTCTTACGCAATGGCCTTGTACAAAAGACAAAGAGAAACAAACACCTTGGAGAGTGAGCCCATATTTCACGTTTGCATAAATTGCCACTCGCTCTCATCAAATGTGGAAAAAGGCGCATTATATCAGTTTTCATCCAAATATCCTACATCACATGAGGAAAATGTCATATGTTAAAATAGACATACTCCGTTGCTCATAATGATGAATGAAAGACATGAATTATATTGTATTTCTACCGAAAAAAGTTTGGCGCACTAAAGTTAAGAAACTTGATAATAAACACTTGACTAAATTTTTTCTTTAATTGTCAAATTATTAATTTAACCAATCTTTTCATTTCTCTTATCTTTTTGTCCCATATTACAACATACGTTAGCTTGTTTAATCGATGCTCCAGTCAAATATTGCACGACACGGTATGTGAATTGTATGCACAATGAGTCCGGCTTGCATCCTCTCTTTCAGATCCAGCGTGACGAGGTGATCATCACCTAATTTAAATCTAATGGCATAATGGAGATTTCTTAAAAAGTAGTATTGTATTTAGCAGTAGGATAAGTAGTAGTATTATCTTTCTTTTTTCTGAATCGTGTGGTAATAAAATCGTTAATAAAAATGTTTCTGAGTAGAGCGAGCGATCCGGCCAAGGTTGTACTTGAATGCACGCGAGTGCTACCTGCACCGTAAGAAGTTTCCCCAATAGTAGTAAATCATTGGAGGAAATGGGAAAGAGACTAGTTTTTGTTTCACAATCAGTATTTTTGTCTCCTAACAATGACGTTGCCCTTTAACCCTTATTCTTTTCCTCCCTCCAGTAGAAGTTTTCTTTTTTTTTCTTATAATTCTTCAATGATTGCAATGGGTAGAATGTCATGAGTTAATCTTGAAAGTGCGAATGATTTTGCGACAAGAGTATTTTTCTTCTAATGCATCCTTTTCGTCATGGATAGCGTGAGCAGATGTGTGAAGCCTTGTTATTTCTTAAATATGTCTTTCTCATCTTTTCCCTGGTGGGAGAAATTTTTTTATCAATGTAGTATAGGAATATTTTCGTAGATGCAGTATGAGTTGCACGTAATGTAGTGGCAATTGTAATGTGTAGTGGAGGTGCAAACACTCCATAGTATGCATAAATCTGATTGCATATGAATAGGGCGGACAGTGCAGTAGTGACGGAGCTGAGTGGAATTTTGTATGTTCCCGAGTCACGAGTTTAGCCACTAAGATCAACCCGACCGTCTAGAAGGTGTAAAGTCAATAGGTAAGTTATCCTTCTCTCAATCCGAAGAGAGCGTTTTAAAGTAAGATTAGCAAGATCTAAAGAAACAGATATGAAGTTATATAAGTAATTAGGTTCTCGTGCGAAAGCAACTTATAAACCGCTCTATAGATATCTAAGAAATAACGCAAAGACGGAGTTGTTTAAAATACGACAGGCAAATCTTTACTCAAGATTGTAGATACTATTTCCAGTATTGCATGAATACTTATTTCATCTTCTTACAACCGATCTACTCAGATGGATTATGCGAATTAACTAGTTGTGTATGTAACAATTTCAGCAATGCGGAAAGAGGATGAACAACTAGTACAGTCAATAGGAGGTAATAAAGCCTCTGCAGTTATTGCTTAAGCGAAAATAAAGTTGAACTACCTTTTGGTCACAAACACCACTTTGAACTTGATAGTTTCTGCTCGAAAAAACTAGGCAATCTTAGTTAACAATTAAGAAATATAAAAGTCAAAATGGGTTGGAATGCTGATATAAAAGTTGGGTACTTTTCTTTAATGTTTAATTGTTTATGTACGTTGACTTATTCCTAAAGTAGCTACTACTTAGGGTAGACCAGTTTAGGAGCCAAGGAACTTAAACTATAACCACTCAGCGTAGTGTAGAGTGAATTGTGAGGAAAAGGGAAGTTGAAATAAATACGGGGGAAAGTGGGGCTGGATTGATAAAGCCTTCATGAATAGAAAGGGGACAAATTAGTATTCAACTAATTACTTTCAGGTCTACTCTATTTAGTTAGTATTGTGGAGGTTTTATGAAAACATGCCAAAAGGAGACTCTGAATTGAACTCTGATAAAATAGTCCTAACTACCGAAAGACAATACCAAATTGTCTATTTTATTCTAGAGTAAGTTACCAAAACTTACTAAACTATCTTCTAAAACAAATGTAAACCACTTTACCATAAAAGAAGATATCATCTAGAAAAGAACTCTTTATTCTACTCCATGAATACATACAAATTAAGGAGAAATATATAACTCTGAAACTTGCTTATTAAGTTAACCTCATACCTTCTCGTAACTCGGGGAGGTTAGTAGAAAGACTCCTGGGGGGTTAGTAGTAAATACTCTAGAGACTAGTGATGAAGTCTAGACGATATAGTTCTTATTCGCGTGCACTCAAATATATAACTATTCCGCTAGTCTCAACCTGCCCTACCTTAGTATTATTAGTCAGACAACTACAATTGTTACAGCTGAGAAGATATTCAGAGTGCTCTTCATATTTTTTGTAATAACGTACATTGCATGGGCACAATGAAAGCTAATCCTGTACACTTAGTTAGACACGATCACATTTGTATCTTCTTCCGTTCCCTGCATTAAATTGTATAAAAAGTTTTATAGTACGTGCTCTTGACGTGGCGGACCATTTTGGGCACAGACAACCCAATGGGGAAAGCAATGATTGCGATAACAGTCACAGACAACAAATGTCAACAAAAGTAAGCAACATCGGACGATTATGTATATACACAATTTTCCGACTTAACGATTTCTCTGTTAAACTATTTGCCCTTTTTTCTTTTGATTAGATATTCAAGTACAAGTGTTCGATTATATTTTTTCCTTTTTGATTTCGTCGCGTGAAGCTTATCGTTTTCTTCTGTTTAGTTATTTCGGTTGGTTCTTACGAGTATGGAGCGTTGGTGGAGCTCATTGCAAACTTCACAGTTTTGCTTATATATTCACAGTCTAATTTAAGCTTTAACTTTCTACAAATTAACTCACTTAGGTTTCCTAGTTGTAAGTTTACTTTCGAGCAATAGAAGGGGCTTCTGGATCCGTGTTACCTTCCGGACATAACAGCTCTAACGTGATGATTGTAGACAAATGAAATATTGTCAAGTTGTTCAGACCAAAAAAAACTAAATGATGTCCAAGTGTTAGAAAGGCAATGCCACCTACATAATAGCTACAACTTATCCTGTCGAATACATTTAAGTGAGGCTTTCCCTTCTAATCGGCGCAATGTGCATAAATGTAGTAGCTAGAAGATAGAAGAATCAGAATTCATTTATACATATTTTTTAAACAGTTTATACATACATGAACAGAGTATTTGTAAGAGTTTCCTTTAAGTGAAAGATACATTAAGTCCTTATATAACAGTATATACTTATACCGGACAGAAAATACTAATAATGCGCGGAGACGAATAAACAAGTGCGTACTTATAAATATATATATGTAGAAATTACAGGCTTTGTTGCAAAGTTAATAGAGTTTTTAAAAAAAGTCTTTTTATTGTTAACAGGAACGGAGACTCTTTTATCGTTGAATACAAAGAAACCGTAGGTTTTGCGGCAGAGTAAGTTACTAAAGCAGAAAGTTAATCTCCTGCTGAACCGTAGAAAATTAGGTAATTCTATTGTACTAAATGATAGTGATTATGCAAGTATCAGGAAAACATTTACTCGCCTACGTTGTTTTCTCAAGCGCTTACTACTAGTTGGGGCTACAAATTGTCCGATTGACAGCTCGGAGTCGCAACAATATTATTAACTTGTATCTAATTAGGCAGGAGTTTTTCTGCTTGTCCACCTACACTGCTATTCATGGAAAATCTAAAAAAGCATAATACGTAATGATTTTGCTGTCTTGCTAAGAATTCTTCTCTCCCCCCCCTCCTTGCAACTACGAACCTTTTCATACATGCTTTTGAAATACTGCTTCGAATTGTAACAGTTCGCGATTTCAAGAGCCTACAAATATAAAGAGACCATCGCAACGAGAAATGATTGATGCCTTTGACAGTCAATTTAAAATATGTAGTGTATGAATCAAAATTCATTTTAAGTTAGACGTATTTAGTATATTTTATCTTTCAATGCATTAAGGCATTGAATATCGTAGAAAATCGAAGTAATAAAGGAAAATTGTTCATATCCCAAGATCATTATTGAAGTTAGCCAAGTTTTTCCGTGGTATTTCTAGGTTTGCATGTAGCAGAGGGAATTTTTCACATGTAGCAAGTTATCAACTTAACCTGAACGGTAAAGCGTAATCAGTAGTGCCCACGATAACATTTACAAAATGAGATTAATACGAATAGCCGAATAGAAAAGTATACTTATTTGCATGCGTGATCATTTACAACATGACCTGCCCTATTAAGTTTAGATGTGGAACTCTCTCCTTTTACCTATTCAATGAGTGTAAATATTGAAAGTGTTGTAGAATATATACAGTATTGTATTTTGACATGAGTTTGAGGGAGAAGTGATTTTGTATTATAAAGTTTAAATTTCGATTTTTCTAGTAGATAAAAACCTTATAGAGTATGTACGAGACGTACACGATGCTATTCAATTGACTTCATGTATTTGCAATGATTCCTTGTTTAACACAAAGAAGAGGGATTAGTGCGAGGTGGTTACGTTTGTTCATAGGACAATGAGAGAAGTTTCGTTTGCGCGAGAAGCGTAGATGATGCGGTCTATTTCCTAATAAACTTGCAAGCTAAAAGTTACATCTGTTAAGATAAAACAGAGTAATTATTCAACAACATCAATTCAGCGTGGTTTAAATCACTCAAATTTAATATAGTCGAAAGCATCAATCCCCTTAATTTTAATACTTGGCAAGTCAGAAAACATCAAATACACCATATCACAATAAGTTATGCTTCATGGCAAAACATGAATGAATTAAAATAGCCAAACTTGATATTATAAATTTAAGTGCAGTTCCAGATATCGTTGAGTACCATTTACTTGTATTTAAATCCACTCTCTGTGATCAAGTTTATGGTAATATTATTGATCTAACGCTAACCGGTATCAAGCATTTTGCTTTACTCTGACAAAAAGACTACTTGTAACTTTTACATTGTTTTCTCAACATTTTTCCTTTGTAAATTGTAGAGCGGGCGTGGCTAAAGGTTTTTGAACAAGTCTGGAAACTTAAATTTTTTGCATCTTGTGCTACTCAACATCTCTTCTAAGTCTTTCTTGTTTTTTAGTATTGCGGAATGAAATGTCGGATAACCTATGAATTCAAATAATGTTTTTAGAGTATTTCCAAAACAAAATGTCGATCTTTCATAGTCGGTCTAGAGGCCGACTAATGCACGCAAATGTTTTCAATACTTTTCTTAATTTTTTGCAATGTCGAATATTTTTTTGACATTTCAAGCAGTTTAAATTTTGAAAAGAGGCAGCGAATGGAAATTGAAATATTCTACTTGTTAAATTTGAATACTTAGTGGTTTTATTTTATGCGTAACACTAAATGGAATTAGGAAGTTTCAGCCATGTCCCTAATGTAGAATTTATTCGTTTAATTTATGCCTTGGTGAGGAAATTTTGGGCTGAAACATGGTTGGCTTTACTATCTTCCGGTATCGGAATGCTCATGATATTTTGACGCCGCAAATATTTGTATATGAAAATTGATTTTCATGGATACCCCTGCTGTATACACCATAAAAGAACGCCAAAAAATATAATTTTACTACAATTTAGTAAGTTGCTGGTGTTTCTATAGAAAACAAATGCACTAATGTTTTTACTTTTGCGAAAATATTTGAAGCAATCTAAAAAGTTTGTCACAACTAGGCTATAAATTTGGTCTACTTTTTTGAAGTACATCCAAAAGAACGATTTTCACATGGATGGATAACTTGGTACACATGAGTTACACAAGACACGAGAATACAATATATACTAGAGTAATGTTTACTAAAGTCTTTCCGTGTTTAGCAAGGTCAAGCTTGTTTATTTTCGAAAGAGCCATAACCAAGGCGACTCTGAAAGCAGCTGATTTTGTATTCCGAACAGCTAGCTTAACTTGCTTGTTTATTCAAAGATTGTAACACTGCGACTGAGAAAGTAAAAGACGCAAGGTGAAATAGTGGAATTGATTTATGGATCATTTCGCTTGACTTGATTTCCGCAAATGTCAAGAGGTAACAACTGAAATGAGTAGTATCAAGTAGTTCAGCGAAGCCGCAATAGATATTGACATACCGATTCTCAAAAAGTTCTAAAATGTTGGTGCGTGCCGTTCTCACACAAAGCGTGCGTAGCACACAAACGAATTTCTTGGCTCGTGCTGTCGTTTGAATCCAAGATCCAACTTATTTCTAATTATGCAGCTACAGAGTTAAAATGCTTTTTTTATCAACTTTCTTTCTCTGACTGTAAACTGCAGGAACAGCTCTTTCTTTCTCACACTATAAATTGTCGGAACGACACAAAAGAAATGTTTTAAAATTGAAGCGACCTCGTTGTCGTTTATCAAAAACTATGTCACAATTTTTGCACCGTTAAGGGTGAAATCCGTTGCTCTTAAAATTTTATACCGTCGCAGAACAAACACTTCTTCTGGAACTCTGAGGTGCACACATCACCCAGTCGTTTAGCGTTTGACTATACTCATTGTCCTCCAAACAAACACTTCCCAAAAATGGCGGCATTGCTTCGTAACCGCGTTGCGGTTGTGACAGGTTTGTAGCGAAAATTTGAGGAAATGAGAGAACTTTTTCGTAATTGAGCATGTAACGTTCACCTAACGGATAAATCATTCATTAGTCTTATCTTCATCGCCTGATGTTGCCTTTTTCTAGATGTAAAGTTTTAGAGACTTTCCTGGGATAATGTCGTTGTGTTTTTTGCAACTCTGTATTTCACTCTTATAATTGCTAATCCATTATGTGAATAATATCCATAAATCAGATGTATTTTTGTGGTACTTGGTGATAGGCAACTATCCCCTTCTCATCAAGTTGTATTCTGTTCGCTTTACAGGATCCGGTGGAGGGCTTGGACGTGCCTATGCTAAAATTCTTGCATCACTGGGTGCAAAAGTTGTTGTAAATGATATTGGTGCTGGATTAAAAGGCGAGACCCAAGAATTTGATCCCAGTAATGAATTCTTACACTTGCTATTTTGTATACATTCATTTGCTTTGTTGCTGAGAACTTGTTTTTAGTTTATGAAGGTATTTCGCCGATGCACTTGCATATTTACTTCGTGTAGCCACTCGCCCTGCAGATGTCGTCGTCCAGGAGATTCGAAATGAGAATGGAATTGCAGTGGCGAATTACGATTCTGTGGAATGTGGTGAAAAAATAATTGAAGCAGCCATTTCAAATTTTGGGCGGGTAAATAATTCTTTATAGAGTCATTGGTCGGTTATTCGAAAGAATCGATTTCATACTTTCTGCAAGAGAGTCCTGTGAAAATTTCATGAAACGTCTTCTAAGAACTGTTTCTCAGGGTCTCTTCGTTATATTGTTATTGATGTTCAGATTCTTTCTAGTTGTTTTACTTTTTTACTTTCGTTACTACTTTTTGTTGTAACGAGTTTCATGCTGCTTGGCATTACGTATGTTCACCTTAACATTGTGATCTGTAGGTCGATATATTAATCAACAATGCTGGCATATTGCGTGATGTGTCCTTCTTAAAAATGTCCCAAAAAGATTGGGACTCTGTGATGCAAGTTCATCTACGAGGTATGGTTGCTTCGTACCACTTCGTAAAATTGATTTTTTGTAGTAAAGGGATTTTTCATGCGATTTTGAAACAGATGTTCGCTGTTGTTGCTCTGTTAGTTTATCATCTTCTTATCAGATTTTGTTCACGTGTTTGTTCATAGTAGATTCTACTTTTGATTATTTATTACTATCATAAATTCAAACTAGCGAAGAAACATAAGCATTGTTGACCATCCACTGCTTTCAAGTTTCTTGATTTATTGTAAACTTATTTCTTTTGTGGATGCACCAAGGCCATAAAAATTTTTTACTTATTCATAGGCACATATCTATGCACTAAAGCTGTATGGCCTCATATGCAAGCACAAGGGTATGGGCGAATTGTCAATATTTCATCAGCCGCTGGTTTATACGGTAACTTTGGCCAGGTCAGGTTCTGTGAGTTGAAAGATGTAGATCTGTATTTCCTGAGACACTAAGTATGAGGCTGCTAAACCTAAAAAATATTGTTGAATTTTTGTTACCGATATTTTTTCCTAGAATTTGAATACTCCATTTATAATTTACATGCGCAAATTTAATTACGGTTTTTGTCTTATTTTCCGCTCATACAACGTGCGTCAGCATGTTTGGATGCTTGTTGTTGTCTTGACTTGATAGCTGTAGTTGTTTATTAAATGCACTATACGTTCTATCTCTAACCTTGTCCGTAGCAAATTTTTTTCGCTGCTTCACTATTTCATTTGTTTTTGTTTTTCAAAATAGTTCTGATTTTTGTGTCGATGTTACACCCGACGAGCTATTTTTATTTTCGATGATGAAACTTGTAGTTTATAGTGATGAATAGTTGAAATAGTCGCCTTTCTATTGTCTTAACTATCGTAGCTATTGCTTCGATTTCCATTTTTGATGTGAATTTTCTTCATGTACGATTTTTACTTTATTTCACTGCATTGCAATTTTTTTCTGTAACTGAATATGTCTCAGGTGAACTATAGCACCGCAAAAGCTAGTTTTATTGGCTTTACAAAATCTTTAGCAGTCGAAGGGGCTAAGCGAAACATTCATGTTAATTGCATTGCGCCACTAGCTGGTATGTACTGCGCAAGATGGATGCAACTATTTAGAATATACTTATTTTCAAATTCCTTTGATATGATTCCATTTTTACTAGTTTTCATTACCTTCTGCTTTTTGAAACAGATTTTCATTCATTTTGTGTATCCTTTTATAGCTTTTCTGTATGTTTTCTCTAATGTTTTTTGGAAATCAAAATGTAAACCAAAACTCGACATCAATGGAGAATGTTATTTTTGCATTTAATTTTCTGCTGTCTAAAATTCTTGAATACCCTAATTAATTTATTTTGGTTGATCAAAAGTGTAAGTAGGAGACAGTGTTGCAAAGAAGAAAGTCCTATACATTGTTTCAATTTTGCTTTAGGTACAAGAATGACTGAAACAATACTGGAAAAGGATATGGCGGACGCCTTGAAACCTGAATATATTTCTCCAATTGTAGCTTTTCTTGTGTCAGAATCTTGTGAAGAAAATGGCGAGGTACTTTCATATTAATTTCTTGCAGAAAGAAATGTTTTCTTTGCTGTGTGATAAATGATCGGCTGTAAGAATAATTTGGACATGTCTTATTTTGCAAAACGTATTTTAGTATAATATGTATTGCTTGTATTGGCGCTAAATTTTTTTGAGCGCGCATAATTTATTCTCAGTCGTGAGAACATATTTTTTGGGATTGAAAAGGAAAGTTAATTTGGTATATAGTATGTTATATCCACTATCTGTTTGAATGCTTGCTTTCTTTTTCTTTGTATTTGAGGATCTTAAACGATATCTCCGTTGTATATTAGGTTTTTGAAGTTGGAGCTGGGTGGTGTGCTAAACTCAGATGGCAGCGCAGTGAAGGGCACTATTTTCCTCTTAGTTTTACAGCAAATGATGTTATGCGTGAATGGAAAAAAGTTACAGATTTCTCCGCGGTGACATATCCTTCCTCTGTACAGGAATCCATGATGTTGGTATGTCTTTGTTTGCAAGCTTTTTAGATGCATCTTATGTTATTTACTACACTTTGATGAATGATGGAATGACTGCAACCCTTGAAAATATCCTATGTTAGGCCGTTACTACATAAATATTTTTAATAGTTAGTGTAGTTACCTCACTTGTTTCCTCCCGTTATAAATTAGCATTTCCAAGTGTGCTTATCTAACAGTTTCTTTGAGTGTGTTTCTATATCTACTTTTTTCTGTTAGAAATTATACTAAGTTGAATTAATTACGTTTTCATTGGTTTGATACTGGCCAAAAATGCAGAATTTTCAGAGGTCTTCAGTCTTTATAATTTTTTTGTCTGAAATACTTATTTCCGTGTGAGACGATGGTGGAGTTGATTTCTGAGATTGATTTCGTTCTATTTTATAGGTGTTGAAACGCGTATTGAATTCATCTCACTCAGACAAAGCCTCTGCAATTCAAAAAGGACGTGAAACAAAACCGTCTTCTGATATTAAATCAAATAAGATTTTTTATCTCATGGGAGCTTATTTGGAAAAGTTTCCTGCTGAAGGCAAAGCGTTAGTGACAAAAGTAAGTTTGATTTGTCTTAGTTTTCTACAGATCTTATATTATTTGTTGGTTGCACCGATATTCTTTTTCTTCAGGTTCAGTGTATTTTCGATTTTGAAATAAAATCTCATGATACGAAATCTCCATCCAGTTTTTGGACCATTGATTTGAAGCACAATTCGGGTTAGGTTTGGTAAATTTAAGCAAACGGACTTTGTTTTCGAGTATTCATGTTATTTGATTGTTTACTTTACGCGCTTATATTTTTATTTTATTTTACTTCTATCTCTTTGAAAACAGGAGCTGTGCATAAAGGGAAAGGAAATCGCGCGGATGCTACTTTCATCGTACTCGATAATGATTTTGTTGATATTAGTTTGGGAAAATTGAATTCGCAAGTGGCTTTCCTCAAGGTGAACTGATTTTTTTGTATAAACTAATCGAGCACGCCATTCGTTGTGTTTTGTTGAATTGTGATGAACGTATTTATATATTTAATTTTAAGCAGTAGTTGTGCAATGCTTTGCTACGAGGCAGTATTTGTGCTTTTTTGGTGTTCTCTATTTCCTGTATTGCCGCCTTTTATTTTCTAACGCAATGCCTGCTACCTATTTTAAACTTCATTTCCAATTTCTCTGCACTTATGACTAATCGTGAATTTTTTTGCATTGAATTAAAACGCTTCTCACTACCCTTGAAGCAATTCCCTGCATTACATGAGTTCTTACTGATGAAAATATGCATTTTTATTAAAAATGTATTGAATATGAATGTATTCGTGATGTTTTATGGTCTATTCGTATGCGTTTGATAATTGATGCTCCTGTGGAAAATAACGTAGCTGGGGACGATATTCTATTTTTTGGACTATGCAGTAGAAAAATTTGGAGCTGTAACTGAAATTTCATGCTTAAAACAAATATCTTCGCACTTGATTGTTTGCATCCTGATGACACAGGGAAAACTGAAAGTCAAAGGGAGCATGAGGGCTGTTACAAAGTTTACTAGAGACCTCTTTCCTCCTATTTCGGACCATTTACTCACACTGGATACAGAAACCGCTATATCTGAATATTTGAAAAGTAAGATTTCTTTTTTATGTTTGAACTCATCTTTCGTTTCTGCTTCAGTCTGTATGCTGCTTAAAGTAAAAATTAGCGTAGTAGACTTTGATTTGATTTATGAACTCTATTCCATTTCGAGTTTTGAAATGATTGTTGTAAATGCTATTAACTTACTTTCAGATCACAAGTTGTTAACTTTTACTTGTTATTCTCTTTAGTTAGTTTGTAATCTTGATCAAAGAGCGAGATGAACGCGCTAAAAATATTTGATAATAGACATGCGATAGTTATCCCATCAAATTCCGAATTTTCTATGTGTGAACAAAATTTTTTTTTGTTTAAAGGACAGGTTAACGTTAATTTCTACTCATATCCTTTAAGCGCTTTTGTATACTTGCTTCTTTGAAAATTAACTACTCCCATTTTTCTGAAATAAATTTGTGAAGAAAGAATAGATGTATTTGAACATACGAATAAAATCAAGTAAATGCAAGCTGTATTTTATTTCTTGAACATGCAGCTTTAAAAGGGTCTTCCCGGCAACAAAAAAATCAAAGTGCAGCAGGTGGTCCTACTGGAAACGAGGGAAAGCTTATTGGCAAAGACAATTTAAAAAGCCGCCCGCTGGTGGAGCATATCATGAAGCATCTCGAAACCCCTGAAGGGAAAGCTCTGGTCGACAAGGTTATTTAAAATATTTCGTTAGGTTCTCATTCGTATAACAGTAGTAGCATTTGGTTGGGCAGTAATTCAATACATTTTAATTGCTTATGTTTTTGCTAAATGTTGTTTGTATTTGCATTACTTGACACCTGAAATGAAACAATAAAAATGCCTCAAAAATGATGCGATTTTTACTTATTAGGTGAATTGTATCTACCGCTTGGATATTCTTCCGTCAAAAGATTCATCTCCTATCACCTTTTCTTTGGATCTCAAATCAAGTCAGATTCCAGAAGCATTTGCATTCCACAACTTTTAAACCTGTTATTGGAAATATCGCTGTTAGTCTATCGTTATAATTTCTTTCATGGCTGCGCTATACGTTTCATAGTTTGTGCTACTACAGAACCACCGAAGGCATACGCTGGAATTCCCCTTAGTTGCGACGCGCACTTCACGATGGTAGCTAGGATTTCACTTTTTTATAATGTTCTTCTGATTTCTACATTGATTTGAACTAGTGTGTACACAATTATTTGCTTGCATCGATACCGTTCCATGCCTTTATCATTTCTCATATTTGCTCTACTTACTGTCATTGAATCCATGGTATTTTGTAGCTCGATGATGACTTTGTGGCTGTCATGAAGGGGCAATTGAATCCACAAAGTGCGTTTATGCAGGTAAAACAATTTTTGCTGACGTAAAATGTTTAGGTTGGTTGCTTTTAATTACTTTAAAATAAGGTGTTACTATGCTCTTGAATTATTTCCCTTCTATTATTTTTTTTTGCATTTACGTTTTAAAACGTACTCCTTTAAATAGAATTACCTTCAACACTTGTGATTCCGTCTGTATCTACTCTCCTTTCTTTACCAAAATAGTGATCTTTACACGCTTTCTGTTTTGCTACAACTTTATTAATACATTCCAATTGCAGGGGAGGATGAAAATAAAGGGAAGCATGGCTGCTGCAATGAAATTCAAACCCTCTTTGTTTCCGCAATTATCTCGCTTGTGATAACTGAGTGCAGCGATGGATACACGGCATTTTTATTATTGATTTTGCATAATTAATTCCTCAAAAATGTAAAAACAGTTTATTATTACTAGTATAAACTACTTATGGAAAGCCGATGTATACTATTAGCAAAGTAATGCATGCAGTTGTATTTTCGTTAAAAAGTTGGTGTACCTTGTAAATACTCAATTTTGTTGAGATTTATCAGGTTGATAAAAATTTTAAATTCGCTAAATTGTCAAACGCCAGCTAACTCTTCAAAAGAAGGGTCCTATGAGAAGAAGCTACAAGTATTGACTATTAGTATACACTGCACAATTGTGTAATGGCCCGTATTAAAAAATCTTTTAGTTTGTTTTTTTAAAATGCTTTTAGTTCCTATGAAATAACAAGTTGAATTAACTGTTACCCCAAGAATTTGCGTTTTCATGCATATTTGAAAAAATTTTTAACTTGTAGTGTAAAGTTTTTATGCTCTCGTTGGCAGAGAGCTACTCATTACTGCGAACTATTTCAAGTTCAATTGTCTCGCTTCATAAAAAAATGAAATCCGAATATTTTTGACAAGTATTTAAAAGTAGTGATGTTTTTTTTGCATATCTACACATTCCAGATTTCTCTATGCTTCGGTTACTTTCATTGAGGCGTATTTTGTTGCTGTGCAAAATGTATACATAGTGCCGTTTGCGAGGTTATTTTGCACACGCATTCGAACCGTATGACTTTTTCATGAAGTGTAGCGAATGAAATTATCTTTAGCAGCTGGCCTTTTTATGCTTAAATACTATTCCCTCTCCACGCTGTGTTACAAGACTTAACAAGGATCGGAAGGAGTGTGTTATCGCATTTCTCTTCGCTGGAATGACTACGCACTTGCAAACCGATATTCTAAATTGTAGTATTGACAGCGCTCATAGCAAAATAACTTTCAAATCTAATTATGTATTATAGAATTTGCGCGAGATGGGTGCATTCGTTCAGGAGTTTTCAGCCGTAGCAATGCAGTAAGTAGTACTAGTCATTGCACATATAGTTGTGCCAACGTGCTTGGTATAAACTCTCCCTTATTACAAGGAAGATGCTCTATACGATATCATGATGCTTTACTGTTTCGTTTTGTTGCAACGAGCTACTCTTGCACTGTGCTTAAAACTTATTGTATTCTACTGTTGATCTACCGGAGGAATCAATATGCAAAGAAATATTTCAACAACTTTAATTTTATAAACAGTTATTACAGCAATTCTATTTCCTGTTGTGAGATTTATTCTACATCACAAGAGTTTTTTTGAATTAACCAATTAAAAATTATCGAAAACTGCATGTTATTTTAATTATGAATCTTAATTATACGGTAGGAATCCACAACTATACTTATTTTCAGATTTCTCACCGAAAAGGCGACAAGTTGTTAAGATGGAACACTTGATGTATGATATACCCGGAAATTAACGCGGATCCAGAAACTCTATTGCTCGAAAGAAAACTTAAAACTAGCAAACCCTCAAATAAGTTAATTTATCGATAGCTAACGCTAAAAGTAATTTAAGAAGACGTAAGATAACTATATAATTTGTAATGAGCTACATCAACGTTCCTTACTCGTGAAAGCCAACCACAAATAACTAAACAGAACAAACTGGACGTTTCACAAAACGAAAATGAAAAACAAAAAGTAAACGCAAGACTTGTAGCGGAAAATATCTATTGGTAAGTAAAAGAAAAATAATTCAACGTAGAAATCATCAAATCCGATAATAGCAATAAAAATTCTAAGACAATTATAACTGTGAGAATAATTAAAGTCATACTTCAGGTAAATAACAAGGTTGTATCTTCATAATCGTCCGTTGATGTGAACTTCTGTTGACATTTGCTGTCGGCGATTGATGCATGCATGCCTTATTGGTTTCCCCGTTACGCTATTTGTGCCTAAATTGTCCGGGCACATCAATATACACTTCGTATACAAATATTTTGAAATTACATATTGAAAATTAAAAATTTAGTGATGATTTTTTTCTAACTTTACTCTTGACAGTAAAGCAAGGTATTGTTTCTTATGTTTCATTCAAGTATAAATTGATACTTCAGCTCTATTGAGTACGTTTGAGACCGTATGAAAACGTCGATTAACAAACTTCCGTGTTGTTGTTTGAAAGCTGGTTCTAGGTTTTTCTATATTGAAATAAAACAATATCAATGTAAGCTTTCGAAAATAATTTAATACAACGCTTGAAGAATGCAACTATTGGAAAAAAATGTTTCAGTTTTTGCATGCTTATTTCGGGTTCAAATTTATTAAGTATCAGAGGTGCTGCTTTTCTTTGTAGAGTTGTGCATATCTTCTGCTTCTTTTTTTGTGAATATAAATGTTTTTAAAATTCCCTCAAAATGGAACACTGCAAATGTTGAAACATTTCTGCTCCGAGAAACAAATAATTACACTCTTTTTTCATATCTAATCAACAACCCAGATCATACTTTCGCATTAATCTCCTTTTCAAATACTTTGTAACAAATTGCTAATATTCGAGCTTTATTCAGGTTATTTACAGGCATTCATGAGGTTTTGTATTTATTTTTTTGAACACTAACAATTTGAACAATGGACTTCGTATATTTTAATTAAAAAAATGCACGACGAATAGTCAGGCCATTGCTCCTGCAGCATCAAAAGCAATTGCCAGTGCACTTAAAGCATTTGTACTCAACCAAGCAAACATTGACGTATTGCCACTATATTGGGATGGCCTGGCTTAGTGAACAAACAAATTTCTTCTTTTTGAGTAACTTTGTAGAGATTATAGAGTAATTTAGCAAGGCGTAGCTTCTTTTGTGCTTGGTTAATGTCCTACTTGGAAAGATGAAATGATATTACAAGCTTTTTTCCTTCAAGCTCAAAAGAAGACCTGATATATATCGAGCTCTTCTCTGTTACTTTTTTTGTTTGCATCTTTCAACATTGCTGCGGCAGTGTATAGTATCGCATACGGTGAGGAACTTGTGCATTCCGAAAGTTTCCCATTGCTTCACTGTTGTATTGGATTAGCTGTTTTAGCACTTTCATGTCTGTCACACCAAGAAGTATGAATTCGTTTTGTAGGAATTTCTTTCACTAAGAACATTTGGGACAATATATCTCCTGTTTTGAGCGAATTGTGCTTTCCTTCCCACTCTTTCAATTAAGGTCATGTGTTTCTTGCACGGTAGCGCTGCGATGTAGATTTGCAAGAACAAGCGGTGCATTTTTAAAAAAAATTCAATACGGACTTTTTCATAACTCAACTAATTGTGCAGCGCTGAATAAGAGAGAGACCAATTATTTTCCTTTTTTTAATGACATAATGTGCTGGATAGTATTGCATCATAAAGTAAAGTGTTGCTCTGGGAGCATGAGCGAACCCAAAAGGTATTCTGTGCTACTAGTAATTCTAGTGCGAACAATGATGGATCCGTGTTGCTAGTATCGGTTTGTACATATAGTATAAACTTACTTACCTAAATACAACGTATATTCCATATAAACATTCTCTTATTTTCAAAAGTTTCGAAAGGAGATCAGCGAGTTACAATGGTTGTGCAGCACTTTTGTGTTTTACACACTCTTCATACTTTTATTCTCAATTTGGTTTTTATTCTTGGCATCTAGCATAGATGGTACCGAAAAGGTTTAAATATTTTATGTGTTTTTTCTGGTTCAATCTACTTCTTGTTTGACTATAGGAATAAAATCTGCAGAATGGCTTTGGAAATCTACGGGATATATTTTTTCTACGCAGAATCTGCTATTTTTTGCTTTTTATTTGTTTTAAATATACAAGAGATTGTAACAATCGTAAGAAAATCCTCACCAGCTAATGTTAGACGTATTGAAACAAATGGAAGAAAAACTCGATGTTTCTTTTTTTTTATGCTAAGCATCTCTAATATTGGTATAAAATAGTAGTTTTTTGCAATGTATATGAATTTTCCTTTATTAATGGAATTTTACTTTACATACTTAAAAAAATTTTATTCTTATTTTATGTTACTTTCGTCCCATTTTTTGTTAAAAAGGGCATCATTGGTGGTTTGATTTTTTTTTTTGTAGTAAAAATTTTCTGCAGTAAAGCTGTTAACTCTTTGCTTTGTATTGGGGGCGGAGTCGCTTGACGTTTGCTTGAAATATGATAATTGCTTACTTACTTGAAAGGATAAGTAGTAGTTGCTTGTCTCTATGCTTTTAAGAATTTTAGACTGCTGCCACCGTGTATATACACGAGTTGTATTTAAATGCATTAGCTCGGGCGCTATCCTTCATCTTACTTGCGGCTTTGGATCATGAAGAAACCTCGAATGACGTTACACGAATGCTTGCTTTCTTTATTTGGACATTGCCGACGCTGTTTTTCCTTTTGACTTATTCAGTCATAGTACTGTTTTGGGCTGAAGTCTATTATGCTGTAACTGCTTCATCCCATGCTATTATTCGGTCGAGCAAATTTAATTTTTGCTTTGCCGTGTGGTATACGTAAATTTAGTTCAAATTATAACAGTGAATTAGTCTAGATATGGTATTGTTAGAAATTGCTGTCGAATTTTTCTTTTCTGATAATTAAATCTTTTTCATCTTTGCAGGCATTTCTTCATATTTTTTGATTTGACCGTTGTCTCATGCTATGTTATTCTCATCACATTGCTGTTTCTGCTGAACTCACTTTCGGATTTTTCCAATTACGTAAATTTTCTAGTCGCATTTGACTATTTTTGTATGGCTCAAGGATTAATAATTTTTGGAGCACTGGTATCGTTTCTATGAAGATTACACCAAGTCATGTAGATTCTTAGTCAATGTTATATTGTAGTTATTTTACATTAACCTCCTACCATAACTTGGCGCATGCAGAGCTATAATCTGCTATAGTTCTTGCAGAGTAATTCATACTATGACATTTTTGTGTATTAATTTCAATTATTGAGTTTAATGTGCATTTTTGCTTTTATTCATACACCTAGTATGTGTTGTCGAGAAACAGGTTGTGAGATCCTTTGATAATTCTTCCGTTAGTCAAAAATCCTCAGTGCGTGATCGAGTAAGTAACATTCTGCTTGCAACTTCTCTTAGAACAAATTTACCTACGCTGTTTTATGGTCACTAGCAAGTTGTACTTTTTGCTAAGATTACAGAAGAAAAATGCATTTGTTCTAGCGCAAAGATTGTGTTATCTTTTTAATTTTGGCTTTGATACATCCAATTAGGTCGCCTTTCGTAACTTTCGTATTTGTTCTATTTGAAACAACATTTAACATAAAGATATGTTTATTTGTTACAATCTTTGGCAATAAATAAAAATACGTTATTTAAGTTGTTTTCTCTACCTTATTGACTGCATTATAGGCTATGAAATTTTTATGTTTATGACTTAATGTAGTGCCCCAAACATGGTTCCATTAAAATCAATTTAAAGTTTGCATTTTCATTGCTGTCAGCTACTTTTTGATTCATCTGTAACAATAATGAAGCCTACGTAGAATTTTGTTTTATAGGTATTTTATCTGGCCCTTTGCTGCTCTACCCTCTTTCTAATACGAGTTTTATATGAAATACTAAAGATATTTGGAGCTCTGCCTGCTTCTATGTACTACGCAAATGCGGCAATGCTGGAGTATAGTTTGGTTAGTTTGATCATCCCATCGTGCTAGTCTTGCATAGAAGTGTTTTCTTTCTAGTTTTCACTTGACTAGATAGCTGTTACTGAATGTAGACATGCCGCATTTTACAATAAAGTATACTATCTGTACTAGCATTAAATATCTTATTACAGGGATGAGTTGCGATGGGTGTGTCATAGTACTATTTCACAAATCATATTTGACGACTGTGTATATATTTGACCTTGTAGTACATGGATCGATTTGCAGCCATGTCTTGTAGGAGAATTGCTTCCCTCAATTGCTTTACTACACAATTTTCGTCAGCAAACAAAGCATAATGCGGTGGTAACTCTTACTCAATTCATATCAGATGTTGAGCAAAAATGGTTTTGGTTCAAGATGTGAAATAGTTATTTTATTGCTTGAATTTCATATTAAAAACGTCCTTATTTGAATAGTTTGCAATAATTTGAAAGCTTTCCTACAGTGTTAAATGCAAGTATTTTTCTTCGGACTTTCATCTAGTGTTATCCCCTTTCGTGTAGAAAATTGGTGTCATTAAATTTTTGAAAAAAATTCTTTGCTATCCTGCTCAGATGACAGATGAATTGGCAGTTCCTTTGCGAAATGATATATATGAACCTTACCTCACTAAGATATGAAAGAAATTGCATTCATTGCTGCACTTCACATAATGTTATCATACATTAAGCAATTTTGAGCAAGTGATGGGAAAATTTTTTTTTATGTTGCGTGGATCTTCCTCCCTTTCTCATTATTTTTTCGACTGATATGGTGCAGCGGGAAGATTACACTACTTATTCTTGCTTATATATAAGACGCATGGTAGCCTCTGTTGAGTTTGTATTGCTATGGTTCACTAGAAAGAGTGCTGCTTACTCTAAATTTTAAACGCACTTTCGTAAAATCTTTTAAAAAATTTTCAAGAATTCTTTATGATGTCCTGCATTTATATTAATTGAGTCTATCTCTTTGATTTTTGGGTCAGCATTGTAATTTGAAATTTGGTTGTACTGAATACTAAAGAATCACTAGTCGCTTTCTGCTAGCTTGGATTTTGTTTTGAATTTTCACAAATAATGGAATCGCAAGACGGTAGAAAAAAGCAAACTAGATCTGAAAGACAATTAACTGCATTCTGCCCGTTTCACCATCTTTTACTCCGCACATTTAAATACTACTATGCATGCTTCTATAAATTGTTAAGAATTTCGAACTGTAGCATTTTTTCAATCCCAGGCCATGCATTCCCCCATCAAAATTTGCTCTACTTTTTCGAGAAAAGTGGTAGCCTCAATGAGTGAATCAAACTTTAAACAAATTCCCGAAACGTCTGCGGCACAATGGGCATAGTAGTCATGAACAACATGCTTTAATTGAAACTTTTTTTTCCAGGTTGCAGCTAGCCCCTTCGCCTGTGGGAACCGAGAGTCCGTAGCTGCAAGATAGAATAATAGGTTATCCTTCAAAAACACGGTTTGGTAGGACATTTGTACAATAGTTCCACAGTTATTAATGAATTACTTGTGCCTTTTGGTTGTCTTTCCTTGATATGTTTGCAATGTATCAAATATTCATTCAACGTGAAATCCATTTTATTAAATGGATGAAATTTGAATGAAGCTCCCGGTACACATAACTTTGAAAAATATTTCCTTTTTTCTGTATCACAATTAAAGTAAAAAGGCGCTGCCAAATTTGGTGATTGTCTACTTTTGCAACAACTTTTTATTGCGAAATGAACGCACTTGATGTTGAACTTGCTTTGCGTTTGGGCATTCGACGGGATAGCAAGCGATTGAAGTAGATCTTTTGGTTGGCCTTTTTAGCAAGAAAATTGCTGTTTTGTTTTGTGTCGGCATCTCCCAAAGATGGAATAAACTGGAAATTAGTCGTTTGTGCTCTTTCAATCTTATATTCAATGTATATTTCAGTGGACTGATTTTCTATAGAGAACCCGGAAGGGCTTGCGTTGCAGTCGGAAAAATCTCTGCTTACACTTGCAATGCTTTTGTCACCTAATGAACAAACTTGCTTTTTTTGTGGTAGTCCGAATGACAGCAAACCATCACCACGCTATACATTTTCTGCACGTTGAAATGATGGAATACATAGATGCAGGCTATACTTACCTTTATTAACGTAAGTGCGAGTGCTGAGCGAATTGTAATAAATCGAGGTGTTTGATGTCTTCAATGGAATTCTCAATGCTTCTTTCATTGTCTTAATATCCAGCAAGCATAAATCAAACTGTAGAGAGTGTTCATTGCGAAGCTGTACTGGGTTTTCGGTGAATGCTTCATTATTGGTTATGTACGGTCGTGTTATAGTGCATACTTCTGGCTGTATAAATAAGAGCACTTTTTCTCCGACTGAGAAGCCACTCCACATTTGCACAGCATCCTGCGTACCACATATGTAAAAATATTTCAACCTACTGCAGTATGTAGATCTTTGTATAGTAGCGTACGTATCGCCTGCGATGAGAATATGACTACTATTTCATTACGTTGTTTTTTACTGCTTTGAGTTTGGGATGTCTGCATCTACATGCAATGGGGATTAGATGATCTGAATTTTTGGGACAAATTTCAACTGCGATTCCGCAGCAAATTAAAGGATGCAAGGTAGTAACAAGCAGAGCTTTTAGACGCAAGCATTGTTGAATGCTAGTGGAAGTCTGAGAATTGTTTAATACGACTTTGTAGGAAAGTTCATTCTGTTCTTGTAAACTCTGAGATGCGAAGGGTAATAGAAATTCTTAGTTTTACCAACCACACTTTACATGTGAAATGGTAATTGAACAAGTTATGTACTGTAAAATATCATTGTTAGCAATAATCAAAGCAGCGATAAAATGCACAGTATTCTTTCAATTTTTTGCACTCTTGCGTTAAGAAGTACCTGGCGAATAGTGCCTATTACGGAACCTTTGGACCAAAGTGGTTCAAAGTATGTCTCAGCAAGGAAGAGAGCACTGTTTACACTTTTGGCCAAAGCAGATGCACTTGGCGGACAAGATATCCATACAGAGAAGAGAATGAGCAAGGCCAAGTCAACAAGTAAGATATACCAAGCGCAGATACCTTTGAAGCCAACAAAAATAAATTCACTGTAACATGATACATCTCAGAGGCAATGTGTAGATGTTCCATGGCTGCATTCAACAGAGCTGGAAAATAGAGGAAGTGGATGCAAATTTCTCACCTCCCGAGCTAATTCCATTGGCAATATCTAGTAGACAAACATCCATGAGCAAAAACAAAGAACCACTAAGCAAAATCAGCAGAGATGCACAGACTAAAGTTGAGTAAACACATTTTTTCATTTTTTCTTGTACTGGCAACACAAAGGGTTTTCGATTCCTTTCATCTGTACGAATTGCAAGTAGCATAGCTCGTGTACATTTTTTAAAATAAAAATTAATTACTGCGTTCACAAAGCCAATAGTGGTTACCGCACGTCCAGCTCTAGACTTACCAAAAATTAGGTTAACTATACACGGTAACGTAGAAGCTTCGTTCAACATTTCATTACTCTTCTGAGATGCCGCAACCTTCCTAATGGGAGCTTGTTTCAAGTGTTTAGCTTGCATGCTAAATGCCTTTCAAACATACAGCATGGCGTGGTAGTTTAAACAAATGCAAAAACGAGTGAAAAAATTTTCCCTTGGCAATTGCACGTCAAAATCATTGCTTTTATCAAAAAATATTGTTTTGACGAAGTGAATAAAAGGCAGATTTTTCACCGTAATGCTCAGTTACTTTTATCCTACATGCATATGTTTACTGTGATGCATAGAAGAAATACATTCTTTTTAAGGTACGGAAAACTTTGGGATGAACAAGCAATTACACTTTTCAATCGTCTTACCTGCCTAATAATCTCTTTCTTGATCTCAAATTCAACAGCATTATTCAATTTCTTCAGCCTGACGTAAATCGGTGCTGCAAAGAGGACATATGTTATAGCAATAACTACAAGATTTGAACTGACAAGAATCACTATGCTGAATGTAATCCTCCATTCTCTCATAAATATTTGGGTGGCGGCCTTGGCATAGAAATATAGAGGAAGAAGAAACAGTATAGCCAGAATCCCCAAGCTCATCATTATTACGACAATTTGCCATAGCACCCGCCATCCATTTCTGTAAATTATAATTTTTAGGTACAACAGTCGCGACACTATTTCTACTCTCGCTCGAACTTAGTGAGAGGGGATAGGTGGTTAGGCTAAAAATATAAAGGCACTACACAGCAAAAGTAAAAATAAACAGTGTTCTATTCAGAGGAAAAAACAATATAATGCCGTTCTTGTACCTTTCTCTTAATTCCAGCAGTTCGTTAATATAAGCAAGAGATTCACTGAAATTTTTTGTTTGATTGTTTTCTTCCAAGTGTTGGGTTGCTTCATTGGAAGAACCGTTTTTGGATTTCACTTCTCTTTCTAACCCTGCATGTTTTAATACGGCCAACTTCGTAAATTCTAGGTACTAGAAAGTTGATGAATACTCCATGTGGTAACACTACTTGAAGATTAACTTTAATATGTTGTATAGTGAGCTTTCTTACTTTGTTCCCATGTCTCAGCATAACCTAAACTATGGCATGATGCACTTTTTAATACTGTGCACATTTTCATTCCTCCACTTTTCATAATTGAGAATGAGAGACGGGGAAGTCTCTGACGCGTAGGTTCCCATTTTATGTATCCGGTAGATTCCGCTTCAGAATCAGACAAATTTGAATTTTGACTCCATTCATTGGATTGATTTACAATCACTTGCTTCAGTGAGGGACTTGTAATGCGTTTGTGGCATGCATCTATGTTTGACGTATTTCGATTGGTTGTTTCGCCTAATACACTGCCAATGGATTCATTTCTTTCTAATCCATGGTTACTTTGTGGTCTTTTGTTAGCCAGCAACTGTAATTTCAACAACTCCTGATGATGATTAAGATCCCTTGCAACTGTATGATCGCCTTGAGTGTCTTTTTGAATACATGTTGTTGTAGCTATATCAGGGTTTGAATGTTTCTTTAAGCTTGCTTCTCCTTCTTCTTCATGTTGTTTTTTTTTGACTGATGTACCCATCAATTTACCCACATTCTTATCTGGATAGAAATAAAAATAGTTTTGCAAAAGACTATTATTGGACTTAATATTATAAATTATGTGCATATGGTCTCGTATAAAACTACAAGGCAAAAATATTCAAAATTTGGGAATGTTCCTGTTAATACCCTTTCCAAGCTTCCATGCTGATTCTACAGCTATCTGAAATTGTGCGTCTAGCTCTGCCTTTCCTCGCACGAAAGTGTTAACATAGCTACCATGTTTGCTGGCCAGGGCTGTATGCTCACTATGAGTATGTGCAGTTTCACAGGAAAAATTGGAATTAGAAGTAGAGCTTTTTGTATGCTCTATTGTATCGAAAACTTTGCTTTGCTGCTGCGGAAATTCATTTGATAAGTGATGCATTTGACATTCGGTTGTTGAGTAAATTTTTATAGGAATGCTCCTGTCGCTCACATGCTTATTACATGGTTCTGCGCTTATTTTGATCTGACTCTGTGTGGTCGAAAATTTTTTGGATGTTAACAAGTCACTACAATTTTCTGAAGCATTCGCCCACAATAGTTTTGTTTTTGTAAAATTCACCTCTACTTGCTTTGGCAATTGAAGTGGTATCTCTACTTTATTATGTGGGCAGTTTGCTGTTTTCTTTTGACTGAAGCTGCAAATTGCTCTACGTATCTTTGTTTTCGAACCCTTGCATTTTTGGTTTTTACGTTTTCTATGATTATGATTCAATCGCTTCTCTTTGACAATAGTATGAGTTGAAATACTTTTCGGCTGTTGTACGCAAAATTGTTCCGTCGCTGCCGAGAAACGTTGATCGCTGTCTCCACATTTCCAATTGTACTGATAAAAAGTGTCGGTTTTTTGAGCGGGAACTTTTTTGTTCTGTATTTGTTGATTCCATATCATCTCAAAAAAAGTAGATGGACTGTTCCGCAACCGATTATTTTCAAATATTGCTATTCTACTTTCGGTAGATTTGTTAGCACTGTTAGTTTCAATCATATCCGCATCTGAAGGATCATCGGTAGTATTTTCCCTTGAGGCGTCTCGTGTGGAAGAAAACTCACTTATAAGGTTATGTGATGTTTCTGAAGAGTAAATGCAATCGTTTTTCATTAAATTTTTATTGACCGTTGTAACAGGTAATGAGCTACTAGCCACGCATTTTCTTTTGCTATTCATTTTTCGTTGCTGGGTTGGCTGTTGTGCGTCTGCCTTGTTAAAGGGAATTTTCATGAAGTTTGTGCATTGGCTTTGCTCATTTATGGGATCGTTTTTGTTGAATGATTTACGTTTATTCTCTGATTGTATCCAATCCCTTTTATTGTCATCTGGCTTAGTTCCCTTTCCCCACTGCTGGCTTTTTTCCTCTATATCTTTATATTTTCTACTCGTCCAAACAACATCGGACTCAGTAGTATTTGCGCTGCTGTCTCCTTCACAATGTACATCATTATGCTGCGTGAGACTTGCTAGAATCCCACAGCTTTCATCAAATAAACCTGACGACTGAAGATCGCTGTATTTGATTGTCTTTATCTCTTTATCTTTTTCTGTTACGCTTAAAGGTAGATGTTTTACCTCGCAGTTTCTTCGCATTCTTATTCCCGGTGGTTGGATGTAACTCTTTCTACTACAGACGTGAAAAGAATCAGAGTTGAGCTTTGCTGACAAGTTTGACTCCTTACAATCTCCCCAGCTTTGCACATCAGCAGTAGTGGCCGGCATCTCATTTTCTTCGCGAGTCTCTGCTCCTTTATAAAATCGTCGCCTAGCCATTCCTATATTAGAAGTAACATGAAATGCATAGTAATGTGCTCGTTTTTACTTAAAAACTTCTTTATAATTTTTTATTTAGCGAAATTTTCCTTGCAGGAGTCTCATCAGTTTGTGCTTACCAGGTGGCTCATTCTGCATTGTGTTGTGAATCAATGAATGCGTTCTGTGCAATTTCCATCCAGGAAGCTGTTTCAGGTTTAAGCAAAAGGGACGTAGCGTATCCGCGTTATTTGCTTTTGAAATATGACGGGAGTTCACGCCACTCGTTCTTGTTATCAACGATTGAAGGTACTCTCTATCATTTCTTTTTACATGAAAAATTTAAAGGCATGCAAAGTTTTGTATTAGAATTTTAGTAGACGTAAGCTATCATAAACTACTTATTTCCATGATATCCCCTATTTTTACAACACCTTGCGGAATTTTCTTCATTACAAATATAATGATTGTCTTTTCCTTTTTCTATCACCAAATTGTATAAACGTAAGGCCGGTTTTAGGCAGTGAGCTTCCTGCTTCAAATTGTCATCCTGTGGCGCTACTTCAGAATCCTTGCTCCTGTTATATTCTGTAGAAGTCATGTTAAAGCATGCATCTGTTTTGCCTATTATTTTTCAACAAAACTTTCTAAAATTTGTAGTGGGTTGCTATGTCCTTGTAAAAAGAGTTGTTTTTAGTGCCCATATTTTAAAATAGTAATTTGATTTACCTCGTTTCTCAAATTTATTCTGCTCACCAGTGTATTCATGTATGGAATTTAGTGGCAACATTTTGGATGAATCTTTTTGATTGATGGTGTGACTTAAATTTGTGCTCTCTTGCATGTCCGCTGATATCTGTTCCAACGTCCCTTGCTGTATTTGGCGATACTCTGGAGTATAGTAAAAGAGGCACATCTTTGGTTTTCTCTTTCTCGTAAATTTGTGTTCGTTCTTTCCTTCCTTTACATTAACTTTTTTCTGTACGTAGTGTCTATTTAAAAATTATAGTATGAACTGCAAAACGTACTACGTTCGTTTGATTCTCCAACGTACTCAACCACCGATTCTTCGGAGGTTTCATTCGAAGCTTGTGACTCATGAGATCGGTTTAGGTTTTGTTCTATGCTGTGTGTATTTGAATCAATTTTATTCTTATTGAGTAGATTCAGAAAAGTAAGTGATAGTTTATTGTCATCAATTGGTTTTGCCATTCCGTTAGAATTTCGCAATATCCTCTTGTTCTTCCGTTCATGTAATTGTTGTCTAGATTCTTCTCGCTAATCCAGATTCTTTGGCATGTTATGAATATTTATATCAGTGTATTTAGGATTTCTTTTCCATGCCAATTTTAGTCTCTTTCTGTTTATGCTCCCTACAACTTGAAAATATTTTTGATTATTATCCTAAGCTCTTGTTTAACCAGGCTTTTTGCTGAAAAAAGGGAAAACTAATACCGTTAAGGAGGAGTTTTATCATGTTCAAACCTGTAAAATAATTATCTATCATGTTGAATAAGTTTTACTAAATGCAAATGGTACGGTATCATATTTTTCACCCCAAAATGAGAATGCAGCCAATACAAGTGTAAAATTTTTAGTGAAGATTTGTCTAGCTTCTGTATTAGAATTATTGGCAACTCCAATTAGATTTATTTATCAAACCGAAAAGACATCAATAAAGTTTACCGAAAGTTGAGGTTATCTTGGAGAATGATACGTATCTATGCTAATATTTTTAGTACTGCTAAGGAATTTGAGGAGTGGAGTAATAAGGAAGGGAAGTTTATGCTCACAATTCTTACGGAAATAAATTAAGGATGCAGGCAGCTGTAACAAATGCTGTAAAAACTTTTACGCAAATTCAAGCCGTTTCCAACAATTGCTAAAAGAGTACATTATTGGGGAAGGAACATAATGTTCGTACCGAATAATGATGCAGCATCTGCAAACGCTTTCTTCAAAAAAATCCACTTTACGTCGGAGACTACATTTACGCTTTTATATATCCCAATAAGGTTTACATATTTGTTGTTGGTATGCAAACATTCCGCACAAATTCTTATAATCAATATGCTCCAACGATTCACAATATGCTGCATGCATATCCATTTTTTTCTCATTCTAACACTTTTTACAATCATATCCTTTAATCACATTTTTTCTATCAGCTTCTCGAACATAATTTTGTTTAAGTATGCTTCAAAATGAAAAACAGAGCTGTCTATTAAATTAATTTGGTTTCAGAATCCAGCTTCAATTCTTTGTAGCTCTACGTGAATACCCACCACGAACTACTTCACCTGACAGATAGGCTCTTACTAGCAGCATTTATAATATTTGAATCTATTTCATTCTATTGTAACGTTTGGTTCTGTGTTGCTGCTTATTTCTGTGCCAAGGTATTCATATTTCAAATGAACAAGCTTCTTAGCAGATTTGTGTGCAGATTATTTCTTGAAAATGCTGCTTTTATCTGTAATATTGCAGTTTCAATTTTTAATTATTCTTCGAGCAAATTTGTGTTTCCTAGTCAGCCTTTATTCTAGTCCTCTTTTTGGTGCTTTAAAAATTTGTACGGTGTTACTAATTGACTGTGCACCATTATGACTGTTGGTTAAAAGTTTATCGCGCATAAACTAATTCGTTTGAATGCTAGAATTTATTATTTATCTATTGTGACGTCTATATCTTTCGAAATATGGGAGATGAACTAGTAGTGTGGCTGGTCCGATGTAAAGAGATTAAACTAGGAACCATAATGTTTTTAGTTTGCTTCCTCGCCCGCAAAACAGATTCGCTTTAGAAAAGCTGTGTCGCAATGAAAAATTTGGTTCACCTCGTTCAACTGCGATTGAGGGGGTTACCTTGCTGTTGACAAAGATGTTGCTCTCTCAGTCATTTTGTTGCGTACAAGAATCGAGGAGTAGCATTTTTTTGGTCCAATTAGAAAATGCATTAAAAAACATGATAATTTTAAGAAAAAGAAACTTTTTATGGAGAATGGTTCTCAGGTTGATAAGTATAAGGATGATTTTAGCATATGTGAGTATGCGCCATGCATAAACGCATTAAAGTAGAAAAGTACTGCCAACTAATTAAATGCCAAACGCACTGGCTGTATCCGCAGAGAATGGAACAAATCTGCAACTGAAAAATAATGGGAATTTCCTTTATGTTTAATAACATTTACTTCTTTCTTGCCCGTGAATTGGTCCAGGTACCAAAATTATGACACTTTGTCCGAAGAATATGAGTTTACTGTGGTACTTCACTACGCTCTTGAATACCTCGTTTTCGCAGCTTTGATTATGTTCCAGATATCCAAAAAAGAATGCAAGTGGTATTTAATTCTTCGGCAATACAGGTGTGGAATCGCGAGACTCGTACACTACGTGAGATCCAATGATTTTTACATTAAAAGTAAGGTTTTTACTATTTACGAATCTTAACATACCCACTCCAGTTATTTACTTTACGATTTAAATAATATGGTTTTCTCAAAAAAAAAAACAACTAATTGGTATTCAAGCTCTTTACAATGGTACCTTTCCTTACAGCACTTATATAGCATAGTATTCCTACACTGATCCTTTTACATTGTTATAGCATAGACATACTTCATCTTTATCGCTTATCTTCTCTGCGTAACTATTTCTCCTACTTAAGATAAATGATAAATGTGAGGACAACATCACAATGAACGTTGTATCAAGCTTTTTTTCTTTCAGATCAAGGCCCTGGGCATTTCTGCAACTCGTTTTCCCATTCTTCAGCCTTGCAATGACATTTCGAAGTCGTCTCTCCAAAACGAAATAGTTGCTTGCATAAATAGTGTAAATGTTTAAGATGGTGCTCCTGCAGCATAAGTACCATTTTTTCAAATGCTGATATTCTCTTTCGTTATAGAATGTGTAACGGAAGTACCTCCTGCAACATCAAAGTGTTGACTAGAATTAAGGTAGTGCTATCACAATTCTAATACGAATTCGCTGTATTCCACAGTAAATTCCTACCGTGTGAATTTCTTTCTATAACAGCAAATCGTGGAATTTGTTGACGTATTTTGGGTAAATAAGATCCGCCACAATTTTTTTATGTACACAGCATTGTCTGACGAGTCAAGAGCAGAATTTACGTGTGTGCAACATTATGACATTAAGCGCGCTTAATGTCATTTTGGAAATTTCGAACATATTTACTTTATCCGCAAACACAGATATGTTGTAAAGTGGTAATACTCACTATTATCAACAATGCAATGATTTTATGTGCCAGATGCTATTCAAAGTGATTGTTTCATTGACGGTTGTTTCACTTTTACGGCATAATGATATTCACGAGTATTCTAGTGTCAACAACTTTACAATGTCTCAAACCGATGATGGCGCACGATTAGTTGTGGCAACTCATAAGCACTAGGTTTCTTTGCAACATTTTTAATAGCATGAAATTCCAGAATAAAAGGTTCGCAAGGAGTTTTAAGAAATTGAAAGCTGCTACATCTCAATAATTCGCCATTGATAGTGTATAACAAAGTAAAGGGATATTTTCCCAGCGATCTTTAAGTTATAAAATATTGCTCAAAATGATTTTACGTAAATTCTAATGTAAATTTATCGAATCATTTTCTAAACAGATTTTGATTTCTATTTTTCGCATAGTAAAACGGGGTCAGTTCCCAGTTAATAGATTTCCGCAAGAATTCGCCCAATGATAAATGCGTATTGAATTAGTATCATCAAAAGTTTGAATTTTATCAAATTTAAAAATGATGCAAACAAGTTTAATGTGAGGAAAATGCGTCAAAATGCCATTACTTACAAAATTACGAACTTGCTGAGCAAAAGAAATAACTCCACGCTTCGCTTCTCTTACTAATGCTAAAAGCAGACCCTCAACATTTTACATCGGAAAACATCCGATGAATCGAGACAAATGCACTACTGATAATACACGGGTAAATTCGTTTCGATACGTTATTTAAGTGCTATAGACGATCTAGAGATTTCCATGAAAATATGAAGCGGCACTTACTTGGAACTTGGCAACGCGAACGTAAAAAAACCTTACTTTCCCGTCCGAAGTCTTTTGCGAATCCTTCTCATCACATTGCAATCAGGCCGTGCTCCATTGTTTGCCTGAGATCGCAGTAGTTAGAATATTCAAATGCACAAAGATATAGCAATATTATTGCGTGGATAAATTTCTACTTGCAAGTGCTATGCAATTCTGCAAGCGCAAACACAGGCATATAGCTCAAAAAACGAGGTAGATAAAAATAGCATATCTGAGAACTACACACGAAATTGAGAAGGAACAGAAGTGATTTCATTGATTTGCAATTCATGTATGCCACACCGGTTTAGGATAGCGAGCCACAGGATTTCGATTCCGACACAACATATTTGAGTTGTTGATAGATGGGAGATGCAAATTTGGAACTAAAGAATATGCAACAACTTGATTATCCAGTAGAAGGCAATCAGTTAGATTTAACTCTTGATCTCCTTTTTGAAAAGGTAAACATGTCTCTGACAAGCTTAAATGTTCGCAAGCAGGTTCTTTTATCTCTGGAAAAGTACTAGGCCAAGAAGAAAAATTTGATAAAGAGGGAACGTTGTTCAAACATAGGGATGATGCAGGTATTCCCGTATACGCAGCTGATTTTATCATGTAAAGATGTTGTGAAAGTTGAACTAACCGAGGGCTGACTGAAAGAGACATTTTTGATTGTTCTAAGAGTTGTGAGAATTAAATAGGAGTAATAACCTTTACAATAAAGAGTGCTAAACAAATTCCGGAATAACAATCTTTTGTACACTTCAAGCATTAAACGATTTGTTGAAACGTTTGTACCAGTGAAATTGAAAATGTCTAGTACTTACTAGCTGAAGCGTGCGAGCTAATTGAACTTGTGAGTGCAAAGGAACATTCAAAAAACATTTAGAGGAAATGCCATATGGGGGTGACATAACTGGTAGATACAGATACTACACCCGCTTTTTAGCAAAAGTGTAAGAGTAGACGAATTCCACAGTTTAACCATCGACGAATTCCACAGTTTAACCATCACTTCAGTGAGAATATTTGTACAAAAAAGGCTCTTCGCATTATTGAGGAATGCTGTATGATCAGCGACTGCAATGGCACGCAGACTTAATTGCAAGAATCTCTTTTGCTTGCCTTTCCTATTCAGCTCTTCCCCCTTGTACCTTTGAAGGAAAAATATCTTGTAGGCACAAAAAGTTTATCTTGATTCTCTAACTATAAGGCTAGCGCATTTATTGTTCTCCTACAAGGTGTGTAATTTGATTAAAATCAGAATGCATTTTTTCTTATTTTGTTGCTCTAAATTTGAACAAAATATCTTCCATCGCATATCGTGCATTTACTTTACGTATATATGATGGGGCAAGCTTCATTTTTATTTCGTGTTCTGTACTTGGTGCACTTGCGAAGGCATCATTATCAAAATTTCCAGGAAGAATTCCATTTCTAATTAAACTTTACCCTTGCGCTTACGTCGAAATGGGAGCTCAGCCACGTGATTCTTTATGTATGATGCAATGGGATATCGCTCTAATCAAAGGAGAGAGCATTATTGAATGAATTACTTGAATGGAGTGTTCAGTGAGTATTATGCAATTACTTATCTTGACTGACAGTTTCTATCACGTTCTAGTCTTTTCTTCAAAATCGATCTAAAGGCACTACATATAATAGTTGCATCGCGCATTTTTGAAATGGAAACTGCATACGAGCATATTTGCAAAATTCGAGAGAGTTTGAAAGGACACTCTTCATTAGTTCAGCGATGCGTACGCTTACTGGCTGATGAATTATACAGTTCTCCTCAGCGCTGCTTGTTTGAGTTACTACAAAATGCAGAAGATAATGAATACTCAATTGGTGTTTCACCGACTGTAACTTTTGAATTGAATGAATCAGAAAATGTACTTTATCTCATTAATAATGAAAAAGGTTTTCAAGCACATCATGTTGAATGCTTACTCGACATAGGACGCTCATCCAAATTAGCAAGCGAATCTTGTAGAACTTTTATTGGCGAAAAAGGAATTGGTATGCCCTAAAGAGTGCATAAAAAATTTAGCCCAAAGAAACAAAAATTTAAAGTTTGCCTGACTGCATACAAGCTTAAGCAATGGCTCATGGTATATGTTCTGAATCTTTTTGAAAAATCTTCTCTCACAGTGTATGTACAAACGCCACAAAGTATACGAAGGATCACTTTTAACAACTTTGCGCACATTTTTTCAGCGCGTGTTATTCTTTCTATTCTTCTCTCAAAATAATGAATAGTAGACTAGGCTCTTCCTTTCATGCTTCAGCTACTGAATGAAGTGTGCTTTATATCTGCAAATATAGCATCACATATTTGTAAGTCTTAGATGTTGATTTTCACTGCTTTTCTTTTTAATTCCTTTCAAAAATTATGTTTAGTCTTTGAAAAATGATTTTTCCTTTAGAAAGTTAATAACCTCGTCCATATATGTTTCAAATTCGTTATCACTTTGCACTCTCTGCTCTACAGGGTTTAAATCCGTTTTTATGCTATCTGACTCTCCTACAATCTTCAGCAATCACTACAAGTTCCGACTTTCTAGTTTAATTGATTCAGAGGTTGGATTGGGTTATATCGTGCCAGTGTAAGTTAGAACATGTTTTACTTTTTTTGAGAAGCAACTACACATTTTACGCAATGTATTCACATACTTAACAAATTTGATTCGGCATGTGTTTCGTTTACTAGCTTACTGGCGATGCCTTTCTCACTTTTAACCCTTTATTCCCTCCATATATGATTCTTCATTTTCAAATTTGCCAATACGTTTTTACGAAAAGAAATTTGTTAAAATTTTAATTTTGCTTCTTTTGTTGGCCGATATAAAGTGCAATACTAGCAAAAATGTGTTTTGGTCTAGAATTACAAATAGGACAGGGCGATTTAATTGCTACAATTAAATTTTTCAAAATTTTGATGCTTTAATTTTTATAGATGGGAGACGAAAATGCCTTTTCATGTTGAAGAATTGCTAAACGCTATGAATGGAGAAGGAACAGTTTTTCAGTTCTCATTGAAGAGTCTTGATATTTTCCGTCTACTCTATTTCGAATTAAAAAAATTTGAAACGGATGCATTGCTCTTTCTCAAGAAGATTGAAACTCTCCGTATTTGTTTCACCGGTTCATTCCAGCCACCCATTTATGATGGATTAAGTTATTGCAAGCAAAGGCAATTACTCTCTAGCGTAAGCAGACCATAGAAAACTGAAATTAAATGAAACTCTGTGAAATATAAGCGTAAAGTAATAGAATTTTCAGGCATCCAAAACATTGTATATATACTCTAAAGACTGTGTGTAAAAAATATGAAGAGTTTTAAAATGACAGGTTGAATACATACAATGGTATGAAAGAACATATTGTTTTCTTTAAATACCCTCAAATTTTTGTAAAAGAAGTTCACATCCTTACGTATAATAACAATGCTATACACACCTTTTCAAAAATAAAGAATTTAGAAAAGGATAAATGCATACACCTATAGAAATAAAAAGATGCTTCTCCCTCTTATTTTTTGTTTCAATGTTTCGTAGGATGGATCCCTTCAAGGTATTGAAGTTGAAGTTTTTAAGGAAAAAAATGGAAACACTACAGATAGTACATCACCTTCTGAATATCCTTTAGTGCAGCAGAACAGTTTTTTGATATACCAAAAAGAAATTCCTATTCCTTTAGTTAGTTTTTTTTTTATTATATCCTGTAGTTAACTTCAAGGCAACAAAGCCCTATACAGCTTCAAGAATCAATTTTTTTTCAAATTTCAGGATCCTTCCCTTTTAATAATAAATTTCCTTGTTTTCAATTTTTAAGCCAAAGTTTAAACAAAAGACTACTTTAAAAAAAATCTTCTTTGAATTCCTTAGTTTTACTAAAACGAAAATGATTTTTTGATTTTTTATTCTCAATTTTTTTAGAGTTTTATGTTTTGTGTAGTCTATAATAAAACACAAAACCTACATATATTTTATATGATGAAAAGCTAAAATAAAACCAAAAAAATAGTATGCTTACTTTTTATACTTTCTCTTCTTCCTCCTTCTCATCCCCCTATTTTTTGGTTTTTGTGTGTGTTTATTTCCAGCATTTAGTTCATCCAAGAGTTTCTCATCGATCTACTATTGCCTCTCATGCCGTACTATTTTCTTTAGCTTTCTCAATGAAACCAATGGAAAAAGGGAAAATTTTTGCTGAGTTACCTTCTTCTCTTTCTTTACCTGATATACCTTTTCATATTAATTCTAAAGATTTTGTTTTAACTACCAAGTAAGACGCATCTGACACAATCTAAGACGTGTATATATACACATAGTAGGATGAGAGAGAGGAAAAATAGTAGTATTTTAGCCAAAAAAATAGAGAGAGAGAAAACATACAAAGAAATAGGTTTTGCCATTATTTTTAAAAAAGAATACTCATGGTACAAAAAAGTGAGCCAAATTTCGTTTTTTAATTTTAAATTTTAATAATTATAAACTTTTATTTTTTTAAAGAAGATTTACAAGAGTTTTTGTTTTGCATAGCACACACGTTAAAAACGTGTGGCATTTATCTTTTTATTTTTCACTTCTTCAAAGATGAAGAGGATTTTTTAAAAATATTAACCATTTTTAAGAACTTTTTTAAATTAAAAACTTCTTAATAATTGTAGAAAAATTTCCCTTCTTTAAACTGATTTTTATGTGTGTTATAGCTGTTAAATTTTTTATAATAATAATAATAATTTTTTTGGCTTCTACAGAGAAGATGCATTTTCTTCTTGTTTGTTTTGTGTGTGTGTATTTCTTTTTAGCCGAGAATCTCTCTCTTTGGATACTGAATGGAATGGTTGGCTTCTCAATTGTTTTGTAGATGTATACATTGAAGCTTTACATTCTCTCCTAGAGTATGTTTTTACAAAATTTTGAAAGAAAAAAATTGTAAACTAATTTTTTATCAAAGAAAAATTTATCTTTTTTTGTGTGCATTACTTCACTATATTAAATTAAAAGTATTTTTATCTATCCTTTCTTAAAGTTTTTCTTGTATATAACAACTGTGGATTTAGTAAACATGTCTATGGCTGTGTGGTTTTCTTCTCTCCTTCATTTATTTATTGTTTTTGTTTCAATACACTGCTGCCATTTCTCATGTATGATTAAAATAAAAAAAAATTAATGCCTTTAAAAAAAAGGGAGAGAGTGGAAGAATTGTATTGAGATGATGAAAGAAAATTCTCAACTTCTATATAAAAAATCACCTTACATTTTTCAATGCCTACTTTCTTTAACCCTTGTTGCTTTAATAGCCTTTGCATTACTTTTCTATTTCTTCTATGAAACATTTAACACACTCTCTCTCTCAGTTTCTATTTCTATTTTTTTCCCTCTCTCTATATATATCTCCTTTCTCTCTTCTCCTCCCCTCTCTCTCTCCTTCATCCCCCCTCTCTCTCCTTCATCCCCCCTCTCTTTCCCCCCCTATCCCCCACTTTCTCTCCTTTCATCCTCCCCCTCTCTCTCCTGCCTCTCTCTCCTGCCTCTCTCTCCTGTCTCCTTCATCCCCCATCTCTCTCCCCCTTTCTTCTCTCCCCTCTCCTTCCTCTCAATATTTAAAATTTTTTCCAGTGTTCCAGATATACTTCTAAGTGTGTATCAATGGCTACCACGAGGGTCTCCTCCTCCCACCTTTGCTATTCTCTCTTCAAATAAAGAAATATACCCTTCGATTGAGGAAGGTTTAACACGTTTTCGATGGTCAATTTGCCGAAGATTAGCCTTTGAATCTATAGTATATACATCTCAGCAGATATTAACATCCCCTTTGAAACGCATCTCTGAGTCATCGTTGTATCCTTCTTCAGAGATGTATACCCCTCATACATTTTTATTACCAGAAGATGCCCCTATTTTCTTATATTCTGTATGTTTTCATATTCCTATAGTTCATCCAAAGCTTCTGCCTTATCGTGACGCATTCAAAGCCATGGGAGTAACAGAAATTTCCTTAGAACGATTACTTCAGGATGGCCATCTCTCACACATTCCCTCCTCTTCTTACGGTTCAAATATGGATAATAGACATTGGTTACATAGAATTATTCATCCTCATCATTTTGCTGAGTTCTATGGATTTTTAAGAAGAAAATTGGGTCCAGACTTGCAGGCAGCTGTTTCTTCCTATATCAAAACCCTCCCTCTTCTCTCTACTGAGCATGGTACCTCTGTTTGCATTTCATAAAGGTTATTTTCCTTGCAACACAATAAACAAGTTTTATAAACGTTTCTTTATTTTTTATATACAAATTATTTTATGTGGATAGATTTTCTCTTACTCTTCTTCTTCTCTGTTTACTCTTGGGGTGTGGGGAGTTTGTGATGGCCACTGAGAACGCTTGGAATGAGCATGCATTTTCAGTTTTTCTTTTTAAAAGATTTCAAATAGGATAATAGATTACTACATTTTCATCAAATCGAAACTTTTCTTGGAGTTTTACTACTGCATTTTATAGAGGTTAAAACAATTTTTACGTTGGCCGCATTTTTCAACACATTTCCTTCATTTTCTTTTTTTTTCCTCTTTTATTTATTTATTCTCTCTCTCTTTCCCCTCATCTCTCTCTTTCCCCTCATTTCTCTCTTTCCCCTCATCTCTCTCTCTTTCCCCTCATCTCTCTCTCTTTCCCCTCATCTCTCTCTCTCTCTTTCTTTTCTTTCTTCCTTGTATTCTCTGTTTTTTCTTCTTGTAGGCCTCATTTCTATTCATCAATGTGAAATGCAATCTCCTATTGTGTTTTTACCTAATACGGATGTTCGACAAACGTTGGATGAAACTCTCCTCAAAGAAGCCACAACAGTAGTGGCACTTAAAGAGATTGTACGTCTACGAAGCTTTCACATTTTTGTCTTTTTTTTTCATTTATCCATTAGAAGATTTATTTCAAATTAAAAAAAAAAGAAGATAAGATATTAAGCATTTATAAGAAATATCCAAATGTATTGATTGGAATGTTTGCCTATCAATGTATATTCTTTGGGATAGAGTTGTCTAGTGCATTGTTGCTATTAAATTTTGTTTTTATTTTATGTAGTTTTCTTCCCTTTCTGTATTTCTTTTTCTCTATTTCTTAATTTTCGCTGTTTTTCTATTTTTTCTTGCAGTTTAATTGCACATTGATAAACAAAGAAGTGTATGATGCTTTGGATCGTTCGACTGAAAAATGGATGCTTTCACAGTGTTCTGTACGACCTCTTCATTTGGCTGATTTTTATCAAGAATTAATACATCAATTTTGCCAAACTATTCAAAAATATCCCACCTACATATTTCGTTCTACTTATCACACGTATGTAAATAACTTTTTAAAAAAAATCATAGTTGATTTTACTACTTTTATTGTTACAATGTCTTTTTATATTGATTATATATGAAATAGAAGAGTTAAGACTTTCTTATGTAAAGAAGTTTTTATTTTCTTTGTCATTCTTTTTTGTTTTTCTTTTTCCTCTTTATTTTTCCGTTTTCCTCCATATTTCTTCCTTTTTCTCGATTATCATTTTCCTCTTTCTTTTTCCGTTTTCCTCCATATTTTTTTTTTTACTTTCGTTTTCCCTCGCTGTTAGTATTCCTTCTTGCTACAAACGAATAACTGTTTTCTAATTCTTTATTCTGAACACATCTTTCTAAGGGTTGCATTTCTTTTTTTCCTCTCCCCCTCCTTCCATATCCCTCTTTTTACAGATTTCTTAACCGTTACATGTTTCTGATTTTTTTTTGGTTCCCTTTGACAAAATTCGCTCAAACGTATTTTACTCTATATATATACCACTCCTATTACGCATTTTTTTTATAGCTTAATCTCCGTCATTACACAGTGCCTATCCAATTTATCTCCTTTGGATATCCCTTCTAATATTCATGCCTTACCACTCCTTATTCGAACTGCTTTCCCCTTTTCTTATCTCTCTGAAACGTTATGGCGTACTGTATGTACATACCCCGTTCTCCCTCCTCCTGGAACTGTTCCTACGGGAGTAAATACACCTTATATTCCTTCTTTATCCTTCTCTCAAATGATACAGCAGCCATCCCTAGCTTCACAACATCCTTGGGAAAAGTCTCCTTTTCTTGATATGCTAATTTGGCTTCCTTCTCCTTCAAAAATGCTTCCCTCCACCCTCCCCCTACTCTCCCCCAAGGCATCTTCTCCCTCTGGCGCGAGGATGCCACCTCTCCCCTCCTCCTTCTCTGTGGGGACTCGTTTGCCTTTCGTCAAGGAGACAACGCCTGCTTCTTCTTTTCCTACCGCATTGCCTTTCTCTGAGGAAACGGATGCGGCCTTGCCGGCGTATCTTTTTCCTCCTTGCATGGCTGTTCTTCCCCTCCCCCCCTCTCTTCGCCGTAGTATATTTTGGCAACTGGGTGATGCGCTCCATTTTGTGGAATTATCCCCCCTTTATTTTGTTGATCAAGGCACCTCATTAAATTTTTTTGATTTTCTTCATTCTCTTCATCCACACTCTGTTCAGATCTTCCCCCCTTTACCCCTTTCTACGTCTCTACACTGGCTCAAAGAAGCCCCTCCTGCGTCTTTTTTTACTGAAAATATTTCTCTTGAGAAAGAAGCTTTTGCTGAAGCTTCCCTCCGTGCAACTCTGTTTGTTCAGCTGCTTGCAAAGTAGGGTGAAAAAGAAGGGAGAGTGGGAGGGGGGAGGGATAAGGGGAGGAGAACACACGAGTTTTATCTTTATTTTTTAATCTTTTCTATTTTTTTTTAAAGTGAAGATGAAATGTATTCATTCTCTACACTTTTGAGACACACTTTGAGTTGAAAAAAAGGGGGGGAGGGAGGAAATGAGGAGAGAGAATGAGAAAAAGATACATTTTACACTTTATATCGACATTTTGCATATCGATGTTCACATGTTCATAATCCATTTCTTTCTTAACGTATGTTTTTTCTTAACTTATTTCTCTAATTCTATTCGTTAACTTTTTTATTTTTCTCTTTTGTTTTCTCTCTTTGTACCTCATTTCTCTCTTTGAACCTCATTTCTCTCCTCTCTTTCCCCTACTCTCTCTCCCCTCTATCTCCCATCTCCCCTCCCTCCACTCTCTTCTCTCTTTCTGTTTTGTATGTCTACAGAGAATTATGTTAAACGTGTTTGTATATAAAATATTTTTAAAAATTTTCCACACTCTCTTTTACCTCTTGTTTTTAATAAAAAAGTATCATATATATATACTTTTATTTTTTCGTTAATACCATTTATTTTCTTTGATACTTTGGCAACTATTACTCATTTCGCCCTCCTCCACCTCCTTTTTCTCCCCTACAAAAACATGCACTTTGTGTTTGTTTATATCTCTATAGTCATGCAAAGAATCCGTATACACCTATAAAAACTTCCTTTTATTCTACCTCCTCTTCTTCTTTAAGAATTTCCTTTTCTTCTTCCTTAGCTCTCACTTCTACCTTTTTGGCCTCCCCATTAATACAGGATGCCAAAAAAGCATGTTGGATACCCATTGAGGCCTCTACTTCATTGGCTGTAAGTACACATGTGATACAACCCCTTCCTGATGTTTTAAAAGTGTTTGAAGGGGGGCCTCTCTTTCTCTTAGCCTCCTCTTTATGGAAAAAGATGGAACCTTCTCTTTCAACTCTCTATACAACGTGGTATTCCACCGTATTTTCTCTTTCTCTTCCTCATCTCCAAGCATGGTTTGAGACCTATGCGTGTCCAATAGAGGGATGTACACTCTCCCCTCTTTATTCTGCTTTGGGTATTCTGGGTGAAATTACAGAGTCTGTACTTTTGCAATGGATTAGAGCCATCCATTCTTTCTCTTTAAATAATTCACTCACGGAGTCACACATCACCATCCTACGTCGTCTATATCTACGTTTTCTCCTTATTTCAGAGAAAACATGGATACATTTTTTTCATTCAGAAGCTTTACTTTTATTTCCTCTTTTACCCCATTCTTCATCCTCTACTTGGTGTAGGTGTGTGTGATTTTTTATTATAAAAAAAGAAATTTAATTATCAAAAGGGAAAAACCTTCTTATACCTGAAAAAAACCTTGTAATTTTTCAAACTATTTAAAGGGTATTAGTTCACATTTAGTAGTGTTGTATTCTCTTTTTTTCTATAGAGGGAGAGAGAGGGGGAGAGAGAGGGGGGGAGAGAGAGAGAGGGGGAGAGCGAGGGGGGGAGAGAGAGAGGGAGAGAGAGAGGGAGAGAGAGAGGGGGAGTGAGAGAGGGGGAGATTGAGAGAGAGGGGGGGGGG